>JACEFZ010000414.1:52500-60000 GCA_014155875.1 Cepaea nemoralis
CAGGCATTGTCTCATCTCATCTCATCTCACCATGTTGCTCTTGTACCTTGCGGTGTCGAGGTGAAGTATAAACATCGTGAGAGTGCCCGATTATGGGCTTCATGTATCGATATTCCCATGGATTCTGCTATTCCCTCCGTCCAATTTTACATGGTCAGCCTCTTCATCTGTGTCCATCTGGTCTGTACATCATTTCTTGTTGTGGTATACTGTTAAATGGTAACCTTCTTGCATGGCCAAACCATTTGACTTGCTGCTTTCCAATAAAATCTAGTGCTGCTATAGCCCTCACTTTAGTCCTGATTTCTTCATTTCTGATCTTATCTCTTCTTGATCAGTCCGTTTACACTTCTTAGTTTTTCTACGAACAGTATGAAGTTCCCCTGCCATGGACTAATCTGACCACAGGGAGTCCATCCCCTATGGCAAGCCATAGCCCCGTTAGCCCATTGTTATTACATTAATTAAAGCATTTCTAAATCTTTTATTCATTAGTATGTAGTCAATTTGGTTGCGTACTTTCTTATCAGGACTTTTCCATATGTATAGTCGTCTTTTATGGTGTTTAAACCATGTGTTTCCAAATATCATATCATTGATATTTGCCCATTCTATTAGCTTTTCCCCTCTTTCATTTCTTGTACCTAAACCATAATTGACCACTACATCCTCCATTTTCCCCTTTCCTACTTTTCTATTAAAATCTCCAAGTATTATTTTTATTTCCTGTGATCGCCATCGCCATTTCTATTTTGCCGTAAAAGTGTTGTATTTCTTCATCACTACTGCTTGCTGTTGGTGCATATACTTGTATAATATATATATCTATTGGTTTGCCTTTGATTTTGACCAAAACAACTCTATCTGAAATACACCAGTATCTATTAAGTGACTTGGCTGTTTTTTCGTCAAGCATTATTCCTACACCTTTTTCATGTGTATCCCCTTCAGAATAAATTATTGTGCTGTTGTCAGCTATAATGTTGCCTCATCCCATCTCATCTCACTAACGCCTAGTATATTCATTTTCATGCTAACCATTTCTCTTAGAACATTGTTCAACTTTCCTAGCTCATTTAAATTACATGTTCCTACTCTAAATGTATTTACTTTATTTATGATTTTGCCATCAGTAGCTGGATGACGGTCTGGTGTACACCAATTTGTGGATATGAGTTCAAACATCGCAACATTTCCCGTTCCATAATAATAAATAGAATGCAGTTATAACACAGACATTTAGAGAATCTTGCTGCATCTGACGTATTGTGTCTCGTTGTGTTTGCAAATGTAAAAGCAGGTATGGTCACGTATGGCCACATGAAGGGTTTGAGCGATGCCCACCTGGAGGAGATGACCGACTACTTTACCCAGAGCATTAGGACAGCATCAGTACCGCAGGATTGGGTGCACAGCTATCTCATCCCTCTCCCAAAACTATTCAAGGATCAATCAAAGCTTAGCGGCTTTAAAATCACCACCCTTCAAAATACATTTGGGAAGGTTCTAGAAAGATAGTCGCTGTCAAGCTGCAAGAGTTTTTGGAAAGGCGGAAGCTTCTTCCAAGGGGCCTGGGGAGCTACATGACAGGAAAAGATACCTGGTCAAATGCAGCCACTTTTGCCTTTGACGTTTATGAGGGGTTCCAGAGTAGACAGGAAACGATGGCGACAGCGCTTGATCTCGAGGATGCGTACAATAGAGTTCGATATGATATTTTGATGACCGCACTGATGGAGACGGGGGTCAATCCCTGGTTGGTGAACTGGATATCAGCCGTCCTGTATTCTCGTCGGGTCGCTCTCCGTTTGGGTGTATGGACTTCAGAGCCACATATTTTAACCCCGGGACTGCCGAAGGATCTGCAGACTCATTGGTGCTCTTTAACGTGTATACGAGCAAGAATGCAAACCTAGAAGCACCAGGGGTTGGAAGAATACTAACATTTGCAGATGATATTCTTATATATAGGCAGGGGAGAGATATGGAGCAAACAGCCCAGGAGTTACAGGCGACAGTAGATAAAGTGATTAACTGGTGCACAGAAATGAGTCTGTCATCCACCTGGAAAAGACGGCTGTTTTGTGGTGCTCTCTGGACAACAGGATTGTGAGAGCTGATGTCCCAAGCCTCGCGATAGATGGTAGAAACGTCAGCAGAGAGAACAAACTGAAGTATCTGGGGATCACATTTGACAGGAGCCTATCCTTCAAGGACCATGTGGAGACGGTTGTGACAAGATCACAAAAGGGACTCAGTGCACTTAAAACTATGGCTGCAATGGACACAGAACAGAGAATGCTTTTCACACTATACCAGCACTTGATCTTCTCAGTAATTGATTATGGATTAGGACTGCTCACTGTCTCAGAGAGTCAGCTGGTGAAGTTAGAGCGCATACAGAACGAAGCTATGCGGGTCATTCTGGGATGCACCAGAGACACCCCAGTAGTGTGTATGCGTTACATCCTTGGTCTGCCGACTGTTGCTGGTAGGCTCAAGGTGATGCAGGCGAAGGCATACCTCAGAGTAGCTGCAGACATAGATCACCCACTGCATGAGGCGGTGGACGCAGTTAAGGGTCAGAGGCTGATAAGAGGGAAATCATGGATGGCTCAGGCGGAGGATGCGATCAGACAGGTGTGCCCCTTGGAGAACATTAGGCGTGGAGAGGAGTCGGTCAGTGTGCCAGCGGAGCGGCCAGACTTGTGCAGAGTTATAATCACATTGAGCCGGGAGTGAGAGCACGGGCCACGGAAGTGGAAATCCAGCAACTAATTCAGGACAATGCTTACTCGGGTGATGTGATTATCTACACAGATGGTTCGGTGTCAAGAGATGAGAGAAGTGGCTGATGGTTCATAGCCAAAGCTAATGGTCGACGTGTTGTGCAGGAGAGCCTGGCATATGATACAACAACATCCAGCTTAAGAATGGAGGTGGAGGCAGTCACTGCGGCTCTCCGCTGGATGGAGAATACGACACACACACACACACACACACACACACACACACACACACACACACACACACACACACACACACACACATCGTGATTGTAACTAACTCAGAAAGCATGCTGATGAGAGTGAGGACGGGCAGACTTCGTGCGGAGTGGCTTGCTTCGCTTCGGAGGTCACTTGCTTCGCTTCGGAGGTCACTTGTGACAAGCATCGCCTGGATCTTTTTTCCGGGGCATGCCGGTGTGCTGGGAAATGAACAAGCGGATAGATTGGCTGGCTGTGCAGAACTTGGTGGAGTATTGATACTTGACAAGGCAGACATGGTTGCGGCCTTGTGGGTGCACGTGTACGTCTCAGAGGAGCAAATGGATTAACATGGTCTGGCAAAAATGAGACAGCGAAGAGTGACGAGGGGATCTGGCCGACGCTCAACGCTCAGAGGAAAGGCGAGACGGACATATAATCAGATTGCTACTGGTACTATTGGTGTTGGAACTCTTCGCTGACTGCTGAGGATGAGGACGGAGCGCTTATGGGAATGCCCCGAATGCTGTGATGTCGATTCCTAAATCAATCAATCAATCAATCAATCAATCAATCAATCAATCAATCCTGTAAAAGCAAACACACAATGCACCTTGTAAATAAACACTGTTTTGTGCAAAATAAAACAACATTAAACAGAAGACATGTAAATAAAATAGTGAAAAGGGACAGACAATCATCATCATCATGTGTCATGCCGGTAATTGTGTGCGGTAATGTCTCGCCATCTCACTCCATCACCAGAGTCGTGGATCACCTCAGTGTTCTTGTCTCGATCATTCCACCTTGTTTAGCCATCCAGGTATGTACTTCACTGCCTTCTTCTTGTTCTTTCCCCTCAACCTTGCCAGTTATCACCATGCTCTCCAATTTATTTCTTCCCATAACGCGACCAAAAATGTTGACTATCTACGTCTAATTTCTCTAATCAGTGTGCAATTGTCACTTGTTTCTTGTAGGACTTGGTCATTGATTTATCTGTATGTCCATGGCATTCTTTGCATGTTTCTAAGAAACCACATTTCCACAGCCATCGGTTGTTTTTCAGCCTGTTTGCTCATTGTTCACGCTTCACACCCATACAAAAGCACAATTTCTATGTAGCACCTCAACATTCTTGTTCTCGTTCCAAGTGACATCTTCTTATGGGTCGGTATGCTTTCTATGCAAAGAAAAATGCAAAGAATACCATGGACAGACAGAAAAACCAATGAACAAGTCCTTCAAGAAACAAACAAAGATTGTAAAGTGATTAGAGACATTAGATGTAGACAGGCATCATTGTGTTTGCATGTTATGAGAAGAAATGAATTGGAGAACTTGGTGACAACTGGCAAGATCGAGGTGAGGAGACCAAAGAGAAGACCGAGAAGTAAATACCTGGATGACTTGGCCTCGTGGCATGGTAGAGACAGAAACACGTAGCTGATCCACGACTCTGGTGATCGAGTGAGATGGCTAAGCATGACCGCCCACGCTTATCGGCATGGCACATGATGGACGGATGGATGTTTCCCATCTTACAAAATGCTACCTTCGCCAAGGCGATTCTTTTTCTTATCTCTTCATGACATTTCCAATCAGATGTTACGGCTGATCCGAGGTAATTGTAATACTTCACTTGTTTAAAAATATTCCAATTTACCTGTATATTACATTGTGGTATTTCGTTCTTCCTAGTGACAACCGCAATCTGTGTCTTCTTAACGTTAATTATAATCCTAGTTATTCACTGTGTGCAACAACCGCATATACTAAATGTTGCAGATCCTGCTCATTGTCTTCAGTCAATACTGTATCATCTGCATATCTAATGTTATTGATGTTTCTTCCTCCAATGGTGATTCCTTTTGTATCTTCTACATGTCTGATAATATTTTCACGTTACAGTGAATGCATAGTGAGAGCAACTGGAGGACACTCAGAACCCTTCACCATAAGATCTGGAGTACGACAAGGTTGTGTCCTGTTCCCTCTCTTGTTCATAACATATATAGTACAGCATTTGTAAAGAAACCAGCCAAACAGAGACAGCAAGAATATCCGAAAGACGAGAACACAGAAGAAGAAGCATCTGCAAATCTAACCATTAGAGAACTCCTGTTTGCGGACGACCAAGCACTAATAGCAAAATCAGAAGCTGAATTACAAGACCACATGAATAGTCTAAACGAAATGTGTAGGGAACATAACATGAAAATTAGCACAAGCAAAACAGAGGTAATGACTATAACTAAAGAAGAAAAAACAACAACAAGTTCACCTAAACGAACATCCCTTGAAACAAGTAAAGAGTTTCAAGTACCTAGGAAGTATAATATCATAAAATGGCAGATCAGAGGACGAGATCGAAAATAAGTGCAATAAGGCAAACCAACTCATTGGACAAATGGCACCAATACTAAAGAACAAACATGTATCAATAACTACTAAGAAAGCACTTTACAACACAATCTTCCTACCAACCCTATACTACCAATGCCAAACCTGGACAATGACAGAAAAAGAGAAAAGAAAAATCACAACAACAGAAATGAGATTCCTGAGAAGAATACTCAATGTATCAAGAAGAGATGAGATCAGAAATGAAGACATCAGGACTAAAGTGGGGGTTAAAGCAGCACTAGATTTAATTAGAAAGCAGTAAGGCAAATGGGTTGGCCATGCAAGTAGGTTACCAGTCAACAGCATCCCACAACAAGCAATGATGTACAGACCAGATGGAAACTGAGGAAGAGGCCGACCACGTAAACGTTGGACGGAGGGAATAGCTGAGTCCATGGGAATATCGATATATGAAGCCCATAATCGGGCACTCTCTCGATGTTTGTACTTCACCTCGATCCCGCAAGGTACAAGAGGAACATGATGAGATGAGATGAGATGAAATGAGATGAGGGAAAAAGATCTGTGGACTTTCTATAGGATTGCAATACATGCTATTCTTGGCATCTTTGAAGAAGGTAGTTTCACCATTGCTATCTTTCTCGGCAATGACCATACTGGTAGATGACGGTAGTCATTGTCTCCCAAAAAATGAGATCCTCTGCCTACCGTCGTGAAGCTGGAGACCATAACCTACAACTATCTGTTGGCTGCTCTTCAACTTCATCCACCACCTGCACCCATGGCTTCACGTAACCCTGATCGGGGTGTTACCGGGTACTCCACTTTGCCCAAAGGTATCCCGTAGGCTAACGGAGGGAAGGGGCACCTTATCTCTCATTTGCATTGGAGATTCCCCTACCCCGCCACAAAGTATAACATCATAACAGTTATTTCAGGGGACATTACTAATAATAGTATATATGTATAATGTGATTTAAATAATTCTCTTATTTTGTGATATGATTTACATGGACATTAACGACAGTTATATAGATCAGAAAGAAATGAGATATCAATTTTAGATTATCTTTACAGTTTCTGTGAAAGTAAAGGCGTTAATTTAGACATTTGAGAATTTTATCAATCATTGTTCTATTTCACCTCGATAATATATCACCCACACATATATAAATATATGAATATATGAATATATTATATGAATAATATGAATATATTATAGGTCTATATTTTTAACGTTAGGTTATGAAAGATGTTTGTATGAATTTTTGTCAAGCCTGTTAAAAGCTAACAATACTAAATATTCAGCACCTTGTATTGTTATCCATCGCAGCTAACTTTATGCATTCCTTTGACATGCTCTCTCTCTCTCTCTCTCTCTCTCTCTCTCTCTCTCTATCTCTGTGGGGGATGTGTGTTGGTTGATGCGTGATGTGTGGATGGATGATGGGATGTGTGGTCGGTGGGGGATGTATGTCTGTGTGAGGGATGTGCGTGTGGGTGGGGATATTTGGGAGGATGGTTGGAAGTATGTGGGTGTTGGTGGGTTCGGGGTGTGGGTAGGGAATGTGTATTTGAGTGTGTCAATGGGTGTGTGGGGGATATGTGTGGGTTGGGGGATGGGTGTGTAATGGGTGTGGGGGATGGGTATGGGGATGTGTCTGTGAATATGATATGTCTGTGTGGGTGGGAGTGTATGATTGTTGATGGGGTAAATGTGAGTGGGTGGAGGATTTATGTGAGGGTGGTGAGGATGTTTGTAGGTGGGGGATATGTGGGTGGGTGGGGAGATGTGTATGTGTGGATGAGAGATGTGTGGGCGGGGATATGTATGGGAAATGCATGTGGGGGATGTGAGTGGGGGAATGCGTTTATGGGTGGGGTGTTGTGTGGGAGTGGAGATGTGTGAGGGATGGGGGAGGTGTGGGATGTGCTGGTGGATGAAGGATGTATGTGAGGATGGGGGATGTGTGTTTGGCTGGGTGGTTGGGGTGTGTGTGGGTGGGAGGGTAGAAGAGCGATGCATTTGTTGATGGGTGGGTGGGTGATGTGTTGGTGTGAGTGGTTGATGGATGAGTACGTAAGTGGGTGATTGTGTGTGAAAGATGAGTGTATGGGTGGGGATGTGTGTGTGTGGGAAGGCGGA
>JACEFZ010000414.1:62500-71717 GCA_014155875.1 Cepaea nemoralis
GTGGGCAAACTTTTCGTGCGGAGCGCCGCATTGACAAATGTAAAGCTATTGGCGGGCCGCATATATATATATATATATATATATATATATATATATATATATATATATATATATATATATATATATATATATACGGGACACCCTTGGGCAAGGTGGAGTACCCGTTTAGCCCCCAGATCAGGGTTACGTGAAGCCATGGGTGCAGGTGGTGGATGAAGATCGAGAGCAGCCAACAGATAGTTGTAGGTTATGGTTCCACCTTCACGACGGTATGCAGAGGATCTATTTTTTGAGGAGACAATGGCTACGGTCACTGACCAGTATGGTCACTGCTAGGAAGAAAGCAATGGCAAACTACCTTCTTTACACATGCCAAGAAAATCATGTTGTGTGAAATCATCGATAATCAGAGAAACGGCGTAAATGGGTGCTCCATAGGAGCAACCTCGCCCGGTAGGGATAGTCATGCGCACCAGGTGACTCCAGACCGTCAACAGGCTACTAGGTGCAACAGATTAATATCATTGAAAATAGGAACTTGGAACGTTAGAACAATGAATGCAGATGGAAAGTTAGAAAACATCAAAAAAGAAATTAAGAGAGAGAGAGAAGATTAACATATTAGGAATATCGGAAACGAGATGGAAAGGAGCAGGGATAAGGACAGGAGAGGATTGTAAGATTATTTACTCTTGGGGAGAAGAACAGCAAAGAGGTGTAGCCATTATATTAGATAAGCAAACATCAAATTCTGTCAAAG
Source organism: Cepaea nemoralis (assembly GCA_014155875.1). Classification (NCBI taxonomy): domain Eukaryota; kingdom Metazoa; phylum Mollusca; class Gastropoda; order Stylommatophora; family Helicidae; genus Cepaea; species Cepaea nemoralis. Next base: position 63,261 of record JACEFZ010000414.1, read on the forward strand.
GATATCAGGCTGTGTCAGACAGAGTCCTAATAGTAAAATTAAATGGAAGACCTTTTAAAATAAATGTCATTCAAGTATATGTCCCAACAAGTGAATGCAGTGAAGAAAGCATAGAGGAATTTTATAATGACATGGAGTCTGCTTTGAAGAAATGCAAAAAAATCAGAAATAAATATCATAATGGGTGATTTCAACGCAAAAATAGGACAGCAAGGCGATGGATGCAGTGTAGGCAACCATGGTTTAGGAGAGAGAAATGAAAGAGGATACAGACTTGTAGAATGGGCAAAAGAACAAGAAATGGTTGTAGGAAACACCTGGTTTAAACAGCACCCTAGAAGATTATGGACATGGAGGAGTCCAGACAGCAGGATTAAAAACCAGATAGATTACATCCTGATTAGCAAAAGGTTTCGAAATGCGTTAACAGTCGTAAAAACAGTTCCAAATGCAGACTGTTACAGTGATCACAGATTAATTACAGGCACATTGAGGGTAAAGTTAAAGAAAGTCAAGTATACAGCAGGAAACCCTAAATATGACTTGTGCAAATTGAACACTGACAAAGAAATACAAGATAATTTTAACATAGAAGTAAAGAACAAATTTGATATATTGTCTGATCTAGAGATCCTATTTCAAGATGTAGATGATCAATGGGAAATGATGAAGAATTCAATCAGTTGTGCAGCAGAAAAAAACTATTCCAAAAGTAAAGAAAGTGGGCCGTAAGACATGGATGACTGAAGAAATTTTACAACTAATGGAAACAAGAAGACAGAACAAAAATAATCGTGCCAAATATGAAGAAATTCACAGAAAAGTCAGAATCTTATGTAAGGAGGCAAAAGAAACATGGCTTGAGAAAAATTGCAGAGAAATTGAAAAACAACACAACAGTAACAATGCGAAACTAATGCACAAAAGAATTCAGGAGCTTACTAATCAAAGAACACATACATCAGCAGGCTGCCTAAAGACAAAAGATGGAAGAGTCATAATAGAAAAAGATCAGATCTTACATGAATGGTCAGATTACGTGAAAAACCTTCATGACGATAACAGAGACGAACAGTATAATGTTCAAAATAATAATGAAGGACCAGCAATTTTGAAGATGGAGGTTCAGAATGCTCTTAACCACATGAAATCTGGCAAGACCCCCGGTTCAGACAGCGTCACAACAGAAATGATTAATTCTTTAGAAGAATATGGAATAGATAAAGTCACCAGTCTGCTTAATACAATATATGATACTGGAAATATACCTCAGGAGTTATGTAATTCTGTATTTATTGCAATCTCAAAGAAATCGGGAGCCTTCGAATGTGATCAACATCGAACAATTAGTATAATGAGTCACATCACAAAGATTTTGCTAAGAATTATCATGCAAAGAGTTAGGTGGAAAATACAACCTGAACTAGGAGAAGAACAATGTGGGTTTGTGGAAGGCAAGGGTACAGTAAATGCTGTGTATATACTGAGAACCATAATCGAACGTTCAATAGAAGTAAACAAAGATCTACATCTTTGCTTTTCTACATTCTTTGGCCGTAGTTTGCCCACACCTGTTCTAAAGGGTACTGTAAGTTTTTCTTTGGAATTTCAATTACCGAAATCAACAATTTATGGATATGAATTCAAACATCGCTACATTTGCCGGTCCACAATAATAAATAGTATTCAGTTATTACACAGACATTTAGAGAATCCTGCTGCATTTGACGTCTGGGTGGTCTCTGTTGTGTTTGCAAATGTAAGAGAAAACACACAATGCACCTTGTAAATAGACACTGTTTTGTGCGAAATAAAACCACTTTAAACGAATGAAATGTAAATCAAATAGTGAAAAGGGACAGCAAATCATCATTATCATCATGTGCAATGCCGGTAAGCGTGGGCGGTCATGTCTCGCTATCTCACTCGGTCACCAGGGTCGTGGATCACCTCAGTGTTCTTGTCTCGATAACGCACGTGGTCAAACCATCCAGGTATTTACTTTCCCGCCTTCCTCTTTTCTTTGGACTTCCGGTCACGAATATGAAGGATAGACAGTGAAATGGTTAAGGCCTCTGGGTGTTTATGCTCGTGGTTACCGTTGCATTTCGCAGTTTCCTCATGTTGGACTGGTAGTTTGTGGTTCCGTCGCCCTGCACCTGAGTTGAGTGCGTGGCTGGATGCTGTGAGCTGTGAATTTTGTGTGGAATGTTTTTAAATCTGCCCTAGTTTTTGGAGCGTGATCTGCATGTTCAGAGCATTGGCGGCTGGCTATGTCCCAGAATTGACCGGTTTTTGTGCCTTATGCGGAAATGTGTGTATGCTGGTCTTCTGGTTGACTGCCGCTTCCTTTGACGATGAACTGTGCTTTCGTGGAGGAATTTTGTTTTGGCATTTTGGAGACAGCATTATGTACAGGTAAATGTTTTCTTACATCTGTCCGATGTGTTGTGGTGTGAACAGCATGCTCGAAATATGGCGTAGCTGGCTAGATAATATCTAGAAACGGAATAACAACATCTAGAAATATCTGCATGTATGGCGGCTGGTGTGTTGAAGAAGTTACCGGTTTTTCTTGCCTTATGCAGAAATGTGTGGCAGTTGGTTTTCTAGTGGCTGCCGTTTCCATCGACGATGAACTGCGTTTTCGAAGAGGACCTTTGTGTTGGCATTCTGGCGACGGAATTGTGTACAGTGAAATATTTCTTTACATCCTTGAACGTTGTTTTGTTTGCGAGACCTACATTTTGGAGAAAAAATGGCGTGGCTGGCTAGAAAACATCTAGAAACGGAACAATAACATTTAGAAACATCGAGACTTTGTGGGTGAACATCTGGTTGGGAAAGTGACTGCCGCTTCCATGAAGGATGACCTGTATGTTTCGTAGAGGACTTTTGTGTGGCATTCTGGCGACGGCATTATGTACAGTGAATTATTTTTACATCTGTCCGGGGTTGTTTTGTTGCGTGAACTGCTTTTCGGAGGAAAAATGCGTGGCTGGCTAGGAAACATCTAGAAACAGAACAACATCTAGAAACATAGAGACTTTGTAGGCGAACATCTGGTTAGGAAAGTGACTGCCAATTCCATAAGGATGAACTGTGTGTTTTGTTGAGGACTTTTGTGGTGACATTCTGGCGGCGGCATTAGGTACAGTGTGTCTGAGGGGGGAGGGGGGGGGGCGTTGTTTGTTCAGACTTCTGCCTCTTCACTGTTCACATGGGGCAGTGGGGACAATTCTATGTGATATTCACTGGCACGGGAACGGGGCATATTGGGGACGACCCTTTGCTGTGATGTTGGAACCGCGACTAATGACTAATAATGGCTGCCTTCCTCATGTTCTTTTTCCCTCAATCTTGCCAGTTTTCACAAGGTTCTCTCATTTATTTCTTCTCAAAACGTGATAAGAATGTTGATTGTCTACGTCTAATACCTCTAATCAGTTTAAAATTGTCATTTATTTCTTGTAGGACTTGGTCGTTGGATTTTCTGTCTGTCCGTGGTATTCTTTGCATTTTCCTAAGAAACCACATTTCCACAGTCAACATATGTTTCTCAGCCTGTTTGCTCATTGTCCATGCCTCAAATATATACGAAAGCTTAGATTTTATGTAGCACCTCAACACTTTGTTTTTCTTGTTGCAAATGGCATATTTTTATTGGTCAGTATGTTTTCCATCTTACAAAAGGCTACCTTCGCCATGGCGATTCTTGTTCTTATCTCTTCAAGACATTTCCCATCAGATGTTATGACTGCTCCGAAGTAATTGTAACAATTCACTTGTTTTAGAATATTCATATTTACTTGTATATTACATTGTGGTATTTCGTTCTTCCTGGTGACAATTACAATCTGTGTCTTCTTAAACATAATTATAATCCTAGTTATCCACTGTGTGCAACAACCGCATATATTAAATGTTGCAGTTCCTGCTCATTGTCTTCAGTCAATACTTTATCATCTGCAAATCTAATGTTATTGATGGTTCTTCCTCCAATGGTGATTCCTTTCATATCTTTTGCATTTCTGAAAATATTTTCACTGTACAGGGAAAAACAGTTCTGTGGACATTTCTACGATATTGCAATACATGCTATTCTTGGCATCTTTAAAGAAGGTAGTTTTCCATTGCTTTCCTTCTTAGCAGTGATCATACTGGTCTATGGCCGTGGCTATTGTCTCCCCAAACAAGAGGTCATCTGCCTACCGTCGTGAAATTGGAGACCAGAACCTACAACTATCTGTTAGCTGCTCTTCAACTTCATCCACCAGATACACACATGGCTTCATGTAACTCTGATCCGGGAAGGGGGGGGGCTAAGAGGGGTATTTCACCTTGCCTAATGGATGTCCAGTAGGATAAGCGGAGGGAAGGAGGCACCTTCAGTGTTGCCATTTTAGTGCTTTTCGCGCTAAATTTAGTGCTTTTTCAAGTCAGTTAGTGCGAAATTTTTCCTTTTAGCGCGGCCGCGTAAATTTAGTGCTTCACAAAAGTTTTTTTGGCGCTTTTTGGTGCTTTTTTTTTTTTGGGTGGGTAAAAATTACTTTAAAATTTATTTTGGGAACACTCAAAAACCGAATTTGAACTGAAGCGAGGGAGTAAAACAGTCTTAGTACGTTATCGCGCAATATTCAACTAATTTAACTCCCTTTAATAGCAGACTACAAGTTTCCCGATGAGAAAGAAATTCGTGGAAGGTGCATCCAGATTTTAATAGAGCTATTGACACAGCTGCGTTTACGTACACCCGATAACGTTTGAGTGTTACAGTCCATGTCATGTCTTAGTGGAAGTGGATGTCTACAGCCAATGAAGCCCTGTATATTGGATCTTGCTAAAATGTTTGTAGAAGATGCAGCTACTCTCACCCGCATCGATTTCCAGTGGAGAAAACTTCATCATATGCAGTGGACACAGACCTCTGACACACTTGGACTGTTGGCAGAAATAGCCTCATACAGGGATGCCACCGGTGAAAATCCTTTCCAAGATCTTACAGATTTAGCTTTAACTCTGCTCATTTTACCTAATTCTAATGCGGACGTGGTGCGTATTTTCAGTCAGATGGGAGTTATAAAATCAAAATTGTGGAACAGACTGAGCTTAAAGAGTTTGACAGCTGTTTTGACTATTAGATATGGAATGAAAAGATATGGCAAATGCTGTCATGATTATAAACTACCTAAGGATATTCTGCAAAAAATTAGATCACATGAGGCATATACATGTTTCTTTCAATCATCCTCCTCAACCTCATCATAGCAGGAGCAAACACAACAGGAAAAATCTACAGAAACTGAAGAGGAGTTGTTTGACTGGGATTTGGCAGATCTGGAATAAACTTCATTCTAATATTCAGTGGTAATAATACATTATAATGTGCTACTTTATAACATTTTGAATGAATACCACCAGGGCTTGTTTTAGTGATTTTCCAAAAAAATAGTATTGCAATTTGGTGCTTTTTTTGGCTCGAAAGTAGTTCTGATTGGGATTTGGCGGATCTGGAATAAACTTCATTGTAATATGAAGTATTAATAATAAATTATACTGTGCTACCTTGTTACATTTGTAATAAAAACAGTTGGTGCTTTTTTTGGTCGGTTTTGGTGCTTTTTTCATCAAAGGGAGATGGCAACACTGAGCACCTTACTTCTCCTTTGATAGGGGATTCCCATAGCCCGCCAGCCAGTATAACAACATGACAGTTATTTCAAGGGACATTACTAAAAAAATAGCATACATGTATTATGCGATTGAAATAACTGATTATTTATCTCACGTTTTGATATAATTTAAATGTAAATTAACAACAGTTATATCCAGTAAAAATAAGGCAGTAATATTTTTAGGTTATCTTTAACGCTTTTATTAAAGTAAAGGCTGTATTTTAGACAGTTGAGAATTTTATAAAGCACTTTTCTATTTCACTTCGATATTATTAATTTTAAGATCATATACTTTTAATATACCATTCCACAAATTCATTACGGTATTTTTGTCAGGCCTGTAAAGGGCCAAAAAACATAGTATATCTCGAGTATAGTGCTTCCATCTTGACGTGGATAGGCATTAGATTCATACCGGAGTGCGATCAGCGTTGCCAGTAGTGGGTTGCGCTCAATATTTAAATTTCAAATCCCGAAACAACCAAATAATCAATAGTATATCTTATTTCCAGAGATGATTCTAGCTTGTATTTCTTCCCTTATTATGTTGGAGCAGTTGAAGATTGTAACCAGGGATGTGTATGTTTCCGTTATTTTAATTGTCATATTATCTATTTGTATGTGGCCAGAGTTTTTAGTCGTTAATTCTCTTGAAATTACCATATATTCTGTCTTATCTTGATTAATGACCAACCCCATCTGTTGGGCTTTTCCCTTTAAGTTAGTCAATATTTCCAATGTCTATTGTTCATTTAGCCGGTCTCTCTGGCCGAGGGGTTACAACATTTTCTCCGTAATCCCGTTTATCACGCAGAGTCTCATAGCGGGCACGAACTGGGAGCGGTTCGTCCCCCGCTGGTGACTTGAGGGATAACTGAGCCGGATGCTCAGAAAGCAATGGCAAACTACTGAGCGTAATCTTGCCAAGAAATCAACAGACAGCTGAAAGATGCTGCTGTTGACAGCGATTTCCTGTAAAGGATATGCGAATTTAAAAAAAAAAATGTTTTTCATATTCCCCTATAATATCTATATCATCTGCATAACCAAGCAGTCTGGATGTTCCTCCAATAGCACATTCCTCCTTTACCTCCCTTACAACTTTCTCTAGAGCCAGATTGAAAAGGATCGGCTAGTGCATCACCCTGTTTCAAGCCAGATGTTATTTGGAAAAGGTCTGATTTCCTGTCTTTATATGTTACTATATTATAAGTATCTTCCATGCATAGTCTGGTCATCTTGATTAACTTCCTTGGTATTCCATATTTCTGCATAGCATTTCATAGACTATTCCTATGGACACTATCATAAGCCTTTTTAAAATCCACAAAAATGTTATGTAGATCTCTTTTATATTCCAAATTTTTCTCGGCTTTTTGTCGCAAGATAAATATCTGATCTATTGTTTATCTGTTTTGTCTACATCCCGCCTGGTAGTCACCTAATATGTCTTCTGAATATGGTGTTAGTCTATTTAGTAATACTGCGGATAGTATCTTATAGTTTGTGGACAGTAGTGATATTCCTCTATAATTTCCACATTGGAACTTGTCTCCTTTCTTAAAGATAGGTATCAATAATGACTCTTTCCAGTCATGGGTAATTCTTCTGTCCTCCAGATTTTTATTATTAGTTCGTATAGCTTTAGATGTAATGCATGGCCGCCCGCCTTTATAAATTCAGCAGCAATTCCATCAGCTCCAGTTGCCTTCTTGATGTTAAGTCGTGTTGTTAAATATGTTGTTGTTGTTTGTCCATCAAGAATGATGATGACCATTCATTTCATCCAGTGGGGTTGAAGGTGTGGAGCCGTTGGTTCTAAGATGGCTAATAAGGCCTATTTTGGCTCGAAATGTTCTTTGACAATGTGGGCAAAGAATGCTTGACGTCTCTGGAGGAGGATTTCCTGCAGTGGTTTTTCTGTCCTGCCTTTTCTTCACAGCTCTTGCAGTCCTGGTTGCCTCACATATGACTGAATCTTTGCGCAATGATGCACGCCACGAATTTCGGTCTCTGGCTGCAGCCTCCCAGGTGTCATGATGAATTCCAAAAGCATTCAGTGAAATTTTCAGTGTCTTTAAACGTTTTTCCCCTGGCCCCTGGGAGCGTTTCCCCAAGCAGTTTGCTTAAAAAAATTCGTTTTGGGCCTGTGATTTTGGCATGCAAGTCAAAAGAGCCCGCGAACTGATTTCATTCAGTAGGGTGGTTACTGGGGAGGTCCTTTTCTAGGGCTTTATGTCTGGACTTGTTTGCCATTGATCTTCAGTGCTTCCTTAGGCAGACTGTGTGGAAATGGTTTTAAAATGAAGGGGTCGTGAAAACAGTCCAGGTTTTACAAAATAACGTGAAAACAATGCTTTTAGACTTTTGCTTTTTGCAGGTTATTCCCGTTCTGCCCATACATTCTTGTACTTTGCCAAAGGGGGCAGGCCTTTGGGGATTCTTTTATTCACTTTGCTTGGGGCAAGACCGCCGGGGCTTGGACTGGTTTTCCACGTGATACTATCCCCTGCTTTTCCCCAAAACCTCAATAGCAGTCGACAGTTCCAGGGCCCCCCACAAGCCCGGGGCGCTTAACCTTCCCCCCCCACCTAGGGGTTCCAAACCCCAAGGGGTCGGACAGACACCATCAATTCCCCCACAAAGTCATAGCTAAGAGAACAAAAAAAAATTTTAATTCAACTCTCAACGAAAACAAGAGAAAGGGGGTGAAACCCGACTAAAGAAAATATGTACAATATCAAAAAGGGAAAAAAAGGGGGGAGAATTTTTTTCCCCCAAA
>JACEFZ010000415.1:0-66425 GCA_014155875.1 Cepaea nemoralis
TTTTGCAGAAAAAACGTGCGTTGAGACTAAAATGGTGCATGATGGTGAAAATGACCATGTGTTCACATGCATCCACTGTGGACGAAAATTTACAGCGCGAATTGGCCTTAACAGTCACATTCGCCACTGCCAGAGGTTGTAGTTATTAATCCTTTTTGAAGCACAATGTAAAAAAATATCGTCCACGGAGAGCCTATTATTTATACTCCATTGTTAGGAGAAGGCAAGTTGTTGATTTCGTTGCAGTAAATACATTATATATCTGTGGTTGTGATAATTCAATTTTCTAGTTAATTAATTTTGTTATTTTGCTCGTTAATGATGATTTTGGTATAAACGTTCGCTTTTAATTGTGTTTGGTGTTTCCTTCGCCGACTTTCCAATTATATTTTGTGTGCGTTCGGTTTCACATAACCAGTTCATCCTGGTCTGTACTTGCGTATTCCTTTCATCTTTCATTTCATATTCTAATTTATTCATAATATCAATTAGCTTGCCTCATTACACATGAGACCAATTAACTTTAATGGCGCATTGTGATATATCTGTGTGAGTTAAGTTCATAGAATGGCAAATGTGGAATATTTGTATGCAGCTATTGATATTCGACATTCTGTTTATCGCAGTTATCACACGTGTCCTTCTGATTTGTAGAATATCATTGTCATTTGTCCGTGAAGTGAATATGAAATATTCATGCTCTAGTTATGGGTTGTCAGTATGATATTATCGCAATGTACATGTTATCATGAGTTTTTTCGTGGAGTAAATAAATATTTCAACCCCAACAAATGTCTTTCGTAGAAAATACTAATAATGTTCAGTTATCGCTCGTTTATCAACAGATTGACTGTGATGGCCTCAATTAAAACATAATGAAGACATTTCTACATGATAAGATGGGTCCAATTTGATTGGCGATAATAAAATGGTTGATTTTTACGCTGCCGAATTGTGTGCCCATATATAATATTATTACAATTGTGAATAGCTATGTCTGTTCCAGGGACTGAACGAGTGAAATGGCAATTGTTTGAGACTACTGCTAAACCAGTGGTTCTCAATCTTTTTTGGCCCGTGCCCCCCTTCACCATATTTTTAGGACGTCATTCCCCCACAATATTTTTAGAACGTAATTCCCCGCTTTCGTATATCCTCCCTACAGATTTTCCCCTGCCCCTAAACAGTATACGTAATAATTGAAGCTAAATTTAATAGCACATACTAAAACAAGTCTAGACATCTAGATAAAATGTGATTTGCAGATCTACTTACGTTATAAAATTAATTTCAGAAGGGTGATACGTACATAACCGTAAAGTATGAAGGGAAAAACAATATCAAGTAATCGGTTCTTGTATTAACGCAATCTAGAAATAATCTTCATCCCCCCCCCCCCCCTGGAAACCCTAAAATTCCCCCATGGAGGGGGGGGGGGATTTCCCACCGGTTGAGAACCACTGTGCTAAACAAAAGAAAAGAGGGGCTATCATAGCCCTCGAAAATATGTGAAAGTCAAAATAAATTAAAACTGGTACAAATCTTAGAATATTAAACTCTAACGTTAAATCAGTACGGCTATACGTTTTATAGATACGTGGAACGACTAAAACAATTCCTAATAAAATACAAACATTTGTTAACTGGAGCGTGAGAAGAAGCACTCCACTGGCATGAGATAATCTCAATGCGCTGTGGGTAAGAGGCAGTGAACGTATGTCACAATTCTCCCGACATATCCAGTGAAGGGTTCGAAATCAGCCGCACGATTTGGAAGCATTCATTCATTAATTCATTCAGTAGCATGTCCTTTGCAGTACCTCGCACCCATAAACACCTTCCGGAATACCTCTCGATCATAAGCAAGATGTCCCGCGTCCGATACACCCATCTGGAGATCATCTGCCACATCCTGCACTCATATTCTCTTTGGCCTTCTTCTTCCTCTCTTCCCAGGCAAATACCCCTCCATTATTGTTCTGTCCAAACTTTCGTGACGTTTTAAGTGACTAAAATAATTCAATTTTCTTTGTTTATCGTCTTTAATAGCCAGCCTTCCACAATATTCAGCTCTTGAAGTATGGATGCATTTGCTCTTTTCTTTACCCAAGATATTCTTAGAACTCGTCTATAACATTTATATTCAAAGGCATTTATGCGCTGTTCAGTTTGTTTAGTAAGTGTCCAGGTCTCACAGTCGTATGTTGCAATGGGAAAGATGCATGCTCTTAAAAATCTAATTTTGGTAGTTCTGTCTGTCCCACTCCATAATTCATTCAGTTGTTTTAGTCTTTGAAGAGCAATTGATAGTCGTCGATTAATTTCTTTCATCGTGTCACCGTTGTTGGTATCCTTGGTCTGCCGACTGTTGCTGGTAGGCTCAAGGTGAAGGTATGGCGAATGTGTGAGGTGAATGCAGGCGAAGGTATACCTCAGAGTAGCTGCAGACACCCGTTGCAAGAGGCGCTGGCCGCAGTTATGGGTCAGCGACTGATAAGAGGGAAATCAGACATGTTTGCATCTTGGAGAACATTAGGCGTGGAGAGGAGTGGGTCAGAGTGACAGCGGAGCAGTCAAACTTGTGCAGAGTTATAACCACATTGAGCCGGGAGTGCAGGGAGTGGCCAGCAGGGGCCACGGAAGTGGAAATCCAGCAACTAATTCAGGATAATGCTCGCTCGGGTGATGTGATTATCTACACAGATGGGTCAGTGTTGAGGGGTAGGAGAAGTGCCTGGGGGTTCTTAGCAAAAGCTAATGGTCGACGTTTGGTGCAGGAGAGCCTGGCATATGATACCACAACATCTAGCTTAAGAATGGGGGTGGAGGCGGTCAGTGCAGCTTTCCGCTGGATGGAGAATACGATACACACACACATCGTGATTGTATCTGACTCAGAAAGCATGCTGAGGAAGGTGAGGACAGACGACTTCGGGCAGAGTGGCTTGCTTCGCTTCGGAGGTCACGGGTGGCAAGCATCGCCTGGATCTTTTCTCCCGGGCATGCCGGTGTGCTGGGGAATGAACAGGCGGACAGATCGGCTGGCTCTGCAAAACTTGGTGGAGTATTGATGCATGACAGGGCAGGCCGTGGTTGCGGCCTTGTGGGAGCACGTGTACACCTCGGAGGAGCAAATAGGATCACCATGGTCTGGCAAGAATGAGACAGCGAGGGGTGACGAGGGATCTGGCCGACGCTCGACGCTTAGAGGAAAGGCGAGACGGACATATAATCAGATTGCTATTGGTACTATTGGTGTTGGAACTCTTCGCTGGCTGCTGAGGATGGGGGCGGAGCGCTTATGGGAATGCCCCGAATGCTGTGATGTCGGTTCCTAAATCAATCAATCAATCAATTCAATCAATCAATCAATCACCATTGTTGGTAATCAATGACCGAAGATGTTCAAAATTTTCCAGATCGTAAAAATTGTCTAGTAAACAATAACAAATATAAAAAATGCCATAGTTGATTGTGACATTATGTAAAGGACATGCCACTAGCTTGTTGTTTAATCACTAAAGTGGAGCTTAAGAAGAGGACTAGATCGACTTCAGCGAATCGAAAGGTAATGAAAACACTCCGCCGCTGGACCGAGCATATTTTTAGAAAACCCTAGAATAACGTAAACAATATACACGGAGATCTAAAAGCATACGGAGAACAGAATTAGAGACAGGGATGAATAATAATATATTGATGACATGGAACGAGCCACAGAAGATAGCAAAGGGTAGGAAGGCTTGGTGTGAGTTGTTTGAGGGCCTATGATTATCACATTTGGATATTATCTTCCCTGTTTCTCTCTCCTGTATTATCAGCTTTAACGTGCCAGATGGGCTGATAAGATAGTTTTTAAAATGCTATAATGGCAAAGTATCTCCATGGATATACATAACACTGGAGGTAAAGCAAGCTTTCAACAAAACGTTGTGACAAACAAGGATAAAGGGAAGAAGAAGAAGAAGAAGAAGAAGAAGAAGAAGAAGAAGAAGAAGAAGAAGAAGAAGAAGAAGAAGAAGAAGAAGAAGAAGAAGAAGAAGAAGTAGAAGAAGTAGAAGAAGAAGAAGAAGACTGCAATAGACTGTCTATGGGATATTGCGAGGAAATTGGCAATGGCTGATTGTTTGACATTGGTATATACTTGGATTGGTACAGTTTACATGGCGGTTTACTCTGGCCTGTCTCACGGAGAGTTGTTAAATAGACATTGGTCTCGTCTGTTACTTTTGTAATTGACTTTTCTATATAATAATTGAATATGCCATTTCTATGAAATATAAAAGAAATGGTTTTAACTGTGGGGACGACTGATCGTCATATTAGCCTATCTGTTCAATTATTCATTTTCTATGGTATTTGACTGTTTCTATGCTGCGTGGTCCAATCTTTTATGTATTCTGGTACAAACAGATTTCTCATTTCTCACAGACGATAGCTGAAAAATCAGTAAAGTAGATGATTTAGCTCCTTACACCCATATTTATATATAGCGACTTCATGAAGGTGTTCACTTCAACACAAATGGATGTGAGTCATGGACAATTTCGCAATCATCAAAGAAGACAATTGGGGCCTTTGAGCCCAAATATACATACAATTTCATGGACAAAGAAGAAGACAATACTGAAGTTCTACAAGATCTGAGCATCAAGAAAGCTGGCACATCAACAGTACCATGTCTCAGAAACTGAAATACTTTGACAATATTAAACGACACAGTGGCTTGCAAAGAACTGGGATTGGAGGCAGGGTTTCTGGTATAAGAAGCAGAGGTCGACCAGCACGAACATGGACACAGGACATTGAGCAACCTTTGGTAAGAGATGCTTGAGGCAAGACAAATGTCAAGAGATCGAGGTGTTTCTATGCGCTGTTATGAGAGCGACGTTCCGAAAAGACCTGCTACACGACGATGAATCATTTCAACATGTGAGCAGTTTACACCCGATGAATCAAAGAAATAAAAGGGACACACATTTAGGTAATCATATTTTCTCCGTTACATGAGATAACGTTGATCAACAAAGATGGGCCATGCCTTTAATCCTGGATTGATGTTGCTGAGTTCATTGTCTTCATTGCACATATCTTCTATATTGTGAGGAGTAGGCCTATCTTTTTTCACCGTTTTGGCTATCAGTTTTTAATTCTTCTTCTTCTGCATTCGTCCGGAATTTGTTTTAGATGTAATTGCGTTAGTGCCTGTTTACCATAGAGCTGTGATATTTGCACCTTCCGGCTGACACATCCGACTTCTACAGGCATTTATTGGCCGGGTTACCTTCCCGGGTGAGTTTTTATTGATGGATAGTAAATATAGGTTTCAAAGAGAGCGCACAGAAAATATCAGGAACTCACTATCTCTCTGTCTCGTTCTCACACGCGCTTCTCTCTCTCTCTCTCTCTCTCTCTCTCTCTCTCTCTCTCTCTCTCTCTCTCTCTCTCTCTCTCTCTATTTCTCCCTTGTTCGCTCTCTTTCGAGATTGTAATGTTTATTTATTACTTTGCATATATGCAAATAAAGTCGCGATAGAACAGCGACTAACACCCTTACACGTCGGCCCGGCCGTCATCTGTTCAAATCCTCATCGAGGCATACTTTATAACATAAAACTGAGGTCGACCAAGCCTAAAATGAGTACCAGGAAATATAATAGAAAGTTAAGTCGGTAGGCATGATATTGACCTTACGGCCCACCTAGTGCCAATTGGTTTATAAATCCATGGAATTGTTTACTTTGTACACCTCTTATCGGAGCTTCGGTCTTATTATGTATTTTTGTGTGACAATAAGTACTTTGATTTGGAGGTCTGTCTCTAAATTCTATCAGCTTTATGTGTTTATTTACTGATGTCCAGTTTATTAAACTTTGTATATCAATGCAAGTGTAACACTGGTTAGCGTATTGATGCAAGTTGGACAACAATTAATTTATTCCCGAGTCTGATGATCTTCTTCTAATAGTCCATGCCCTGTGGCGTTGGTGATCATGTCTGTCCACAGCCTTCTGTCTCTCGTGCTGCCAATCAATTTTGATACCGACGTTCCTCCATGCCATGATGTCAAACTGTCAAGCACCTTTTCTCTGTGTATTTCCTTACCTCTCTTCTCCACCAACTTTCCTGTTGTGACTACATACTACAGCTTTCCTCTTCGCATGACATACCCAAAGCTTGTGGTGCTTTCTCCTGATGCGTATAATCAGTTCTTTTTGTGAGGCTGACTGATAAATTCATCTACTGTACTTAAATAGGTTGGCCAGCTTTACTTCCAGATAAATATAAATGATAAGTATAAATGATAATGATGAATCAATTAAAGATTTAAGGACGGGGGAATTTTACATGAAATTTCAAAATAGTATATGTAATTAAAGAAATATCAATATGATCATGTTGATGGGTTACCATATTGCCAAGATAGAATAGAATAATACGGGATTTGAAGAGATCACAGGGAAACAAGAACTAGTTGTAGGGAACGAAAATGGATATTTATGAAAAATTCTTTGTGTAGTGAATTATTATGCCCCCCCCTCCCACACACATACACGTAGGCACGCACGCTTGCACACACCACACACACATACACACACATACACACACTGCGCAACATGAGTAACACAAGATATCAATTGACAATAAATGAGATTGATCATTTGTGTATAACTATGGATCATCTCATCACGACTTAAACGTTTTTTTATTTTCGGAGCAGTGTATATTCTGTTCACCATCTGCTAATATGTAAAATTAATTAAACCCCATGAGATATATATCATCATGAAACATGGAAATCAATACAATGTAGGATATGTCAGATAGCAAGCAATAAAGGAACAATTTAAGGTCACAAACTCTAATAAGTACCAGACTCAGCAACAGTTAGTAGATGGGTTGAGTACTGAGTACTATTGACAGCAGGTTAAAGTTAACATTTGCAACGAATCATGTATGGAAGTCTTAGAAAGAAGCAACGGAGAGATAAAGTTTGCTTTGCACTGAGACCTCTATTAAGTTAATAAGAAATCATTCAGCCTGAAAAATGCAACTGATAGAAACCAATTGTCCAACAGTAGTGCGTTGCCGTAGGCGTGCTAGGAATTGTACATCGATTGCTTGTTAATGTCAGTTTGTTTATGGCTTGAGACAAACTGAATTAAGATGAGGCTTCCTTGTTATTGTTCGTTTCAGAAAATACTAGGGTGAGCAATGTCTACACGATTCGATAAATGTTGTGAAAACAAGACTCGGTTTAGTTATAGTAACTGCTGTCCGTCTCATGGGCTGATTTACATGCTTTGCATGTTAGTGTGAAAATCTCAGTGGAAATATTTGCTACATGTATAGCATTCCAGATTTTACAGGGCAGCCTGAAATGACCACGATTTAGTTATTGGAGATTCAGTAGCTTAATTCATTTGGGTAGATAACCAAAGGGTATACAGCCAAATGAAACAGAACGACATAATTGTTTCATTTTGTTAAGTGTGTCTAAGTGTCAGATAGTTAATTATCTATTAGCAAACAGTCTAGGCTATAATACTTCCTCTGTTTGAACTTAAAGTCTCAAAAGTAAATTTAAACTAGGAAATCAAATAGTTACCTGAGCCGGCATTAAAGACGATATATTACTAGGTAAATAAGAAAAGTCCCCGGATACAGAAATTATTTCTGCAGAGCTTTAGAAAATTGGATGGCTCATAATAGAGGAAGTATAGATACCACGTGATGAGTAGATAAACAGTAACCAATGAAGGACTCTTACACTGCTTGATGTTCATTGGACACATGGTGCTTTCCCCATATTATTAACGGATTCTGTGCCAAGCAAAAAGTATTAGTGTTAGAAATACAGATCCATTCTTCTTGTTAATCAAAACTGGAATTTGATAGTAGTTTAAGAAATACAGATCCACCCTTCTTGTCATTCTAAACTGGGATTTAGTAACAGTGTAAAAATACAGATCCATTCTTTGAGGCAGTAAAAACTGGAATTTGACAGTAGTGTAAGAAATACAGATGCGTTCGTTGTGTCAGTCAAAACTGGGATTTGGTAGCAGTTTAAGAGACACAGACCCAGTTTTCTTACCGATCAAAGTTGGGATTTGATAGTAGTGTAACAAATACCGATCCATTCTTCTTGTTAATCACCCAGACATAGTAATTTCCTACTGTTACCGGGGCCAAAGAGGGAAGCAAAGAACAGTAACACGGTAACCTACCATGTATGTCGAAAGAGACGATGAAGGAGGGTTTCCTGGGACTAGCTACCATATCAGGTGTGAAACTTTACTTGGAAAATCCAGCCTGCCAAGAAGAAGTCTAAAGATTTGGAAAGAAGAATAACACGGCCGACAATTGTGACATGAGTTTCGTCTAGAGTAGGTATAATGCGGTGCGGATAAAACAGCAAGCAGCCTGGATTACTGACCTAGCTCCGTTCGCCTATGACAATCCGACATCTCAACTGGACACTTGAAATGTTAGAATTATGGATGGGTTGAGAGAACAATGGTAAGAACATGTGGATAGCTGCAGGAAACAGCAAACGATAGAACGGCTTGTCGTGAGCTGGTTGTGTGGCTATGCTCCACCTGGGGGATATAAGACAACAGAAGAATGAAGAAGCGGAAGCATAGTGGGTAACAGGCAATTTTGATTAAATTTAGACATAAATCAGGGTTAGACAAAGAAGCTGACTTTATACATAAAATAATTACTTCAGAGAAAAATATTCAGCATCACATTATCGATGGAACAATTAACAAATAACAAAAATCAACACGATCCATACCACAGCGCCATCAATTCTACAGAAATCTTTGATCAATATTGACATGAAATCGTATATCAAATAACCAAGAATTAAGCTTCGACAGCGTATTATTGATAACACCGAAACATTATACAGAGGTGCACACAAACACATGTATGGGGTTAATTTCGGTCAAGCTGTAAGGATGCAAGCCATACTAGGAAAAACAAAGAAGTGCCTAAGACAGATGTAAACTATGCAACACATGCAAGTAATGTCTATAAGATGTTAAAGATAATTGCGTATCCTTCACAGAAGATCACAGTCGACCCCAGCATCTTTTAACTGTTTGTAATTTCTTGTTGCCGTGATCAGTCATGCAAGTAAAGTTCTACTAAAATCATAATGGGAAGAAAATGGAAGAGGAAATTAACGTGGTTCAAGCTGGATTTTGACAAGGAAGAGGAACAAGAGATCACATTCTCAACATGCGTTTAATAATAGAAAAGTGCAGAGAATTTAATGTAAACCTATTCTCGTGTTTGGTGGATTATTCAAAGGCATTTGACTGTGTACAACATCAGAAACTTCGGGAAATCATGAGGAATATGGGCTTTCCATCACATGTAATACAACTCATAAGAATGCTCTGTCTAGACCAACAAGCAGCGGTTAGAATAGATGGCGAGACATCAAAATGGTTTGACATCAAGCAAGGAGTCCGTCAGGGATGTGTGCTGTCCCCCTATTTGTTTAACCTGTACGCCGAAACTATAATGAGAAATGTAAGAGATTTTATAAACAGGGAGCTACATGATGCCCTAAATATCGGTGGTCATGACATACCAGAGATTCGGTATGCTGATGATACAGTATTGCTATCCACAACACAGAATGGTATAGAAAACCTATAGCCTCAACCCAATTGAATAGTGAAAATCACAACATATATCTTAACATTGCAAAGACAAAGATAATGCATATAGATAAAACTACTATGGAGAAAGAAATATATGTTAATGAGGAAAAATTGGAGGTGGTGGAAAATTTTGAATATCTTGGGTCATTGATTACCAACAACGGTGACACAATGAAAGAAATTAAACGACGACTATCAATTGCTCTTCAAAGACTAAAACAACTGAGTAAGTTGTGGAGTGGGACAGACAGAACTTCAAAAATGAGATTTTCAAGAACATGCATCTTTCCTATTGCAACATACGCCTGTGAGACCTGGACACTTACTAAACAAGCTGAACAGCGCATAAATGCCTTTGAATATAAATGTTATAGACGAGTTCTAAGAATATCTTGGGTAAAGAAAAGAACAAATGCATCCATACTTCAGGAGCTGAATATTGAAGAAGTCTGGCTATTAAAGACGATAAAATAAAGAAAATTGAAATATTTTGGTCACTTGAAACATCACGAAAGTTTGGAGAGAACAATAATGGAGGGGTATATTCCTGGGAAGAGAGGAAGAGGAAGGTCAAAGAGAAGATGGGTGCAGGATGTGGCGGATGATCTCCAGATGGGTGTATCGGACGCGGGACATCTTACTTATGATCGATAGGTTTTCCGGAAGGTTGTTATGGGAGCGAGGTTCTGCAAAAGACGAATGTACTTTCGTACGACCAGTACTGAATGAATGAATTTCTTGGCAGGTTTACGGTCAATAGTTTGTTATTGCTTTCTGAATGAAAGTTTCCTTTTATATTTGGGTTTCATAGACGATAATCTCACCTGCACAGAATTACAAAATTTAGACACACTATGAGATATTTCTTTCTCTGAAAAGTGAGCTGTTACTACGCAGAAGACAAATTATGTGCCTCTCTCTCTTTCTCTCTCTCTCTCTTTCTCTCTCTCTCTCTCTCTCTCTCTCTCTCTCTCCTATATATATATATATATATATATATATATATATATATATATATATATATATATATATATATGTGTGTGTGTGTGTATGTGCGTGTGTATGTGTATACACCTATATAATCATCCATCCATCCATCCACCCATCCGTTTCTCCGCCCTTCCGTCCAACTGTCAGTCTATCTGTCTGCCTGTCTTTCTGCGTATCTATCTATCTCTCTGTCTGTATGTCTGTCTTCTATAGATTCAACCATGTGTCTGTCTATCTGTATGTCTGTCTCTGTCTATCAGTTTGTTTGTCTGTCTCTTTAATTCTCTTACCTCATTTCCCCTTCCCCTCTCTCTCTCCTTCAAATGCGAAGCTAGTTCAGACTGCCTTTGGGACCCAACGGTCTCCCCAGACGAGACCTCTGATGTCTTTACAAGCTCCCGTTTACACCAGGTTCAGATATACTATTCTGACATTTGATCACTTTCATGCATTCTTACCTTCGCCACTGCGCACTTGGACTTACCTGTTAAATAATTTAACTTTATTATCGTGAACAACATCCGGACAGCACTACCACTCATATATTTCCAAATTATTGCCTGAACATTCTCTCCTGAAATAAAGGTACTATTCTATGGACATCACATACACCACTTTCCTGAACAAAACACATTATTGGTCAGTTGTTTCCGACCCAAGTAAAATAGTATGGCATAAACGTATCAGCCAACAGATATGAAAATAGAACTATGGCATAAACTTATTGTTATATATAATGATAAAGAAAATACGCGTGTAAAGCGTCACCAGTACACATTCTTTTGGCTTTTCACGTGAAGGAAATGCTGTGGTATGTCATCACAACGGGAAGCTGGAGGGGAAGGCAGGGGGAGACCAAGACAACAGATGTTGGACAATCTGACTTCATGTCATGGAGAACATCAATATAAGAAATGAGGTCAGACAGAGGACTGTGGACAGAAATGATATCCAATAGCACACGGCATGGACTGTTAAAAAAAAAAAAAAGAAGAAGAAGAAGAAGAAGAAGAAGAAGAAGAAGAAGGAGGAGGAGGAGGAGGAGGAGGAGGAGGAGGAGGAAGTGGAGGAGAAGAAGAAGAAGATGGTGAAGAAGAAGAAGAAGAAGAAGGAGAAGAAGAAGAAGAAGAAGAAGAAGAAGAAGAAGAAGAAGAAGAAGAAGAAGAAGAAGAAGAAGAAGAAGAAGAAGAAGAAGAAGAAGAAGAAGAAGAAGAAAAGAAGAAGTAGAAGAAGCAGAAAGCGGTATAACTGAGTTATACTTACATACTATAGATCCGAGGTACCATCTCTCCTTTGCGTAAAACTCCAACATTGCCGTAGGTTGACACACCAGTAGTACAAGCAGATCGGCCACACTCAAGTTCACCAAATATAGATTAATGCTGGTGCGCATATCCTTCACTTTGGCCACAACGACGATCACCAGAATGTTGCCAACAACGCCGACCAGAAAGATGGCAATGTTAATCACCGTGACGTAGATGGTAACATAAAGAGGCATTTGAGGGACGTCTTGTGGCTCTGGTTCAGCAGTCACTGAAGTGTTACAGTTTATGGACCAGCTGTCAGCCACAGTACCATTCAACTGATGCGAAGGAAGCGACATGACGATATCCTGTGCCATTAGCCCTTTATAAAGTCTTATCTCCGCTGTTTGTCCTAGTTTACATTTATATGTGGGATATCAAATAGCCTGACGCACATCTGTAGTGCACGTGAAATTCGTTGGTTGTTTCTGTCTATTGTTGGCTACTAATGATGATGAAAAAGTTCTATAAACGTGCTGGATCTGAAAAGCACAAAGTTTATCAGTCTTTATCTTCAAGAACGGCACCTATATAAATAGTATTATTAAAAAAGAAATGTCAAATAAAAGAAGACATTGAATAACATTCGATACGAAATGTTTCAGAGTGTAGGCCAGTGCTTCTCAACCTTTTTCTGTCCATGCACCCCTTCATCATATGTTCAGAATGTCATTCTCCCTTTTTGTATTTCCTCCTTATAAATCCAACCCCGCCTCTTCCCCCCCCCCCCCCGAAAGTATCCGTAAACAGGGATGCTAAATTTAATCAGGCATACTAGAACAAGTCTTGACGTCTGCATAAAACTTGATTTGCGGGTCTACTTACATTATAAAACAAATCTCATAAGGGCGAGAAGTACAGAACCGTAAAGTATGGAGGGGAAACATATCAAGTAATCGGTTCCTGTATTAATGCGATCTTGAAATAATCTTAATTCCCCTCCCCCCGCCCCCTGGAAACCTCAAAATTTCCCCTCCCCCTGGAGAGAATTCCTCACCCGTTGAAAACCACTGGTGTAGGCCAACTTTTAGTCACGCAACCCCCTCCCCCCCCCCCCCCCCCCCCACCCCCCCCCCACCCACACACACACTCACATATACACCTACGAGTGTAGGTCAGAAAGTTATGAACCACAATTATTATCTCTTTAACCGTTAACAACATACAAACTAAATTAAGTCGCATCGTTCACGCACATGCGCAGCAAACATGTCTACTTCTCAACATAATCCCTACCAACCTTAACGGCTTTACGCCATCTTGAAAGAAGAGCATGCATCCCAGATCTGTACCACATTCTGTCCCGTTTTCGTTGCCATTTCTTTACTGCATTAATCATTCTCTCGTTGTCTTCAAACTTTGTCCCACGGATAGCATTCTTAAGGTAACCGAAAATATGGATATCAGACGGTGCCAATTCTGGATTGTAATGTGGATGGGCCGCTTCGTGGCTTAGAGGTTATGACTTTTCTCCGTAATCTCGTATACTCTCGTCGGTAACGTGATGACGGTTCAAATCAGCAGTGGTCCGAATCGCATCGGTAACTTACGGGGTATGTGAGCCGGCCGCTCAGAAAGTAATGGCAAACTACTGAGCGTAATCTTGCCAAGAGATCAACATACAGCTGAAAGATGCCGGTGTTGACAGCTAAGTCCTGTAAAGGATATGCTTAAAAAAAAAAAAAATGTGGATGGGGCAGTACATTCCGCCACATTTGGTCGATTTCCTTCCTGGTTTGCAAACTTGAGTGAGAAAGCGCGATGTCGAGAAGGAGAAGCAGTTGCTGACGATTCTTGTGAGACCTAACCCCGCAGTAACGACGATTGAGTTTTGTGAGTGTTTTGATGTACATTTCCGAATTGATGGTTAAACCTTTTGGCAGCACATACACGAGAATAACCCCATCACTGTCTTAAAAACAGTGAGCACGACTTTACCGGCTGATGGAGTTGTTTTGAATTTATTTCCTCGCTGGTGATTGAGAATGATGACACTGCATTGGCTGTTTTTGTTGTTTTTTTTGCTATCCGGCTCAAAATGATGAACCCAGTTTCTCCTGTCAGAATTTTTGACAAAAACACACCCCCATCTGTCTCGAACGACCGTAACAATTTCGAACAAATTGTTTTCCTAAGGGCCTTATGGTCCTCTGTGAGAACTAAAGGGACTCATCTTGCACAAACCTTTGAATATCCCAGGGTTTTAAAAATTTCAATCGTTCTACTTTTGCTTATTGGAAGCTGCGTGGTCACCTGTTGACTTCTGATTCGCATATCTCTGCGACCTCCAGAGCGCGGCTTATCAGCAAGCTCTACATATCAACTTGCTGGAACCAAAACTTTATGCGCCCAGCAACTAACCGTGTTTCTATCGACTGCAAAAGTGTTATAAACAGCACACAGATGTTTGTGAATGTTATAAACAGTTACTTTCTCTGCAATAAAAAATTCTATAACAATCCTCTGCTTGTAACGTACGTCATTAATATCCGCCATTTGAACGGTATTGTGTCGCTGTTAGAATTGATTTACAGAGGTGAATTTTGGTATAAATAAAGACTATAAACTTAACTTTGTGCACATTTAATGCCTCTATCTTTTTTATTAGCTGACTTATCCTCGTGTGTCTGCGTGTGAGAGTGTATATATATATATATATATATATATATATATATATATATATATATATATATATATATATATATATATACACACATACACACACACACACACACACACACACACACAGTTAAGTTAGTTGCATATCTTTTACAGCACGTAGCAGTCAACTCTTGCATTTTGTTGTTGTTGCTGTTTGTGATCTCTTCGCAAGATTATGTTCAGTAGTTTGTCATTGCTTTGTGATCGACCGGCACTCATACCATTTTCATAAAAAACCAACGCAAAGAGGTCTGCTGCGAAATCGCCCTTGCGTGCACACACACACACACACACACACACACACACACACACACACACACAACACACACACACACAAACACACACACACACACACACACACGTATATATGTGTGTGTGTGTGTTCACACACATCAACCGTTACATTGCACTACTATCATCGTCATATGCCTTGCCGATTAACGTATGCGATAATGCTTCTCCACAATCTCCAACGGCATGCACTAATTCGCACGTTGACTCCCTTACGTGCCATGACACACAACTGCTAAGAATTTTCTCTCCTACTGTATAACTACAATGTAACCTTCAATAATTTAACCGGCTGCAAACTCGTTGGATCAACCATGACGTCACGATCACACTTTGCGTGAGTACGGTTGTCTAGTCAATGAATGCATTACTATCTTTTCCCTCTATACTTACACTATGTAGTTGTAAGTTAACAATATAATCGGGTTACCATTACTGGTACCCACACCTACTTCCCTTCTCTAAGCCGTGAAAGTAAGTCAGTTGTCTGCAAGTATGTTTATATACATTAACGGATCTCCTCGTTTTAATTATAAAATCGAATCTAAATTGTCTCGGCGAATAAATACTCATAAAATATTAACTTCGCTAAACGAGTTAGTGTTTGGTATATACGAGTATACGTTAGAAGTCTGGACAAGCGGAAGATCAACGCAAGTCCAGTAGTTCAAATGAGAATTGTGCATTCAGGTAATTACATCACTGATAATGCTAGTCGATAGTAAAGAAATGTTATAAGTTATCGCTTGTTCCTTACTTCTATCCCACGCATTGTTGAACCACACATGCACCCAGTCCATAACAAGGAAACAGCTGAATAGCTATTTTATGTTTTTCATGCAGAATTGTTCATGCAGTTGCTTGGATCAGTGTATGTTATTTCTGTGTGTGGTGACGAAAGCTTTAGCCGCCATGTCAGTTTTGTCACTTGTGATCATGTTTTAGCCAGGCTTACCAATTCTACTTCTGGTTTGTGTTGATTCATGTATTGCACTTGCGCCTCGAACAGTAGGTGACTTATGTTCTACAATAAGATTTGCTGTGTCTGTGGGTAAATAACCGTCTAGTCAAAACAACTCTTTGTCTATACATCGGAGTACACTTAATTACATTTAGTCTGCTTCATAAATATCGAGAGTAACTCGCTCAAGCAGTGCGGACAGATGATTAGCCTACACTTTTATGTGTGTGTGTGTGTGTGCGCGCGCGCGCTTGTGGTTGCTGAAAAGTTATGTCAGCACTGGGTATGCACTTTCATCAGCACTCTGTTAATGGTGCACATAAATACATGTATACATCTGTATGTTGTGAAAGTAGCGTGTCAGGTCTTAGTCAGATATGACTGAGCTACCGTATAACAGTAGACGGTACTACCTGCTTTCTGTTAGCGCCGAACGTTGGGCGGCGCTTACCAAACCCGACACCCCACATTGTGCCAACGGCTTTGGGCGGAAGAGCGCAATTGGGAGGGTACAAGCCTTACCCTGGTGCGAGGAAATGCTAGCTAAAGACAAAATGTCATGGCAGGGCAGACCAGGCCCTAAGCCTTGGTTGTCGGCTGGTCTAGGATCGAAGCTCCGACAGGCGGACAGTTAGAACATTGCTTTGCTGATCCGGCAGCTTCTGCAGCTTGTCTTGTTCCAGATGTTGGGGTGTTACCTTCCCTCTGGAGTGAACTAGGCAGGCCGAGAGAGGGATCATGCTGCATGGGCAACACATGATCTCTATATTTTAGCCCAGGCTTTGTGCTATGGAGAGGCAATAACTCCATCCCTGGTCTTAACTGGTCTCGGAATCAAAGCGAGAGGCAACTGTTACGGGTCCTTGTCAGTTGGCGTAGACATGGGGCGCCACGCGTTGCCTCTGACGGTGGGAGACACCTACAGGTGTCACTGATCAGCTACCGCCCGCCTCAAGCTGGGCAGCCCCCAGGCCAATTGGGTGCTGATCCGCCACAGCCTGCCTGCTTCAATGGGTGCTTGGGGCTAGGACAAAATCTGAATCGCAGGCTGTAAAACCAATGCACCAGGTACAAATAAAAATAAAAATAGAAACCTCAAGCTACGGCTTGCAACCTGGAACGTGAGAACCATGTGTCCAGGATTTTCCACTGACTTGACCAATATTGACGATGTGAGAAAAACGGCTGTGATTGATGCCGAACTCAATCGTCTTAACATTGATATTGCTGGCCTGCAGGAGACTCGCCTCGCTGAGGAAGGGTCACTCAGGGAAAACAATTACACCTTTTTTTGGAAGGGTAGAGGGCAGGCAGAAAAAAGGCAACACGGTGTGGGCTTTGCAGTGAAGAATTCGCTACTGGGAATGATTGAAATTCCAGCAGGAGGAAATGAAAGACTATTATCCCTGCGCTTGGCAACCTCTTGTGGTTTTGCCACCATTATTACTGCATATGCACCGACACTCGATTCCTCTGATGATGTGAAGGATTCGTTCTATGAGGAGTTAGACTCCGTGATCAAGGCAGTTCCAAAATCTGACTACATTTATATGCTCGGTGATTTCAATGCTCGTGTGGGCAAGGACTCGAGTTCATGGCCAGTGTGCCTTGGAAAATACAACATCGGTCGCATGAATGAAAATGGGCAAAGGCTGCTGGAGCATTGCACCAGTAATGACCTATGTATTACAAACTCCTTTTTTAAAACAAAAGAGATGCATAAGGTCACATGGAAACATCCAAGATCCGGCCATTGGCACCAGCTGGACTTCATCATCACACGGAGACAACATCTGAACCATATATCATTGACTCGAAGTTACCACAGTGCTGACTGTGATACGGATCATTCTTTGGTTGTTGCAAGGGTTAGACTGAGACCAAAGAGAATCTACACAGCTAAACACAAATCTAGCCCAGGATTAATATTATTAACACTCACGATCCTGAAAAGTGCTTTCAGTTTCAACAGCAACTTGAAGACGCTTTCACTGATACACCAGAAAATTGTACAGTAAATGAAAAGTGGGGTCAACTTAAGGAAACTCTTTATAAAACTGCCGTAGGGGTTTACGGCACTGTGGATCATAAGAGGCAGGACTGGTTTGCGGCAAACAGCGAGACTCTGCAGCCCTTGATTGATAAGAAGAAGATAGCTCTCTTAAGAAACAAGGAAAGACCAACGCGTAACACTCTGAGTGAGCTAAGGCAAGCTAGGAAGGATGTGCAAAAGGCTGCCAGGCAGTGTGCAAATGATTATTGGATCAAGTTATGTGAGTCCATTCAAATCGCAAGTGATAAGGGAAACATAAGAAGCATGTATGAAGGAATAAAGAAAGCCTGTGGTCCAGTGATCAAAAGAAGTGCACCATTGAAAACCTTGACTGGAGAAATCATCACTGATAAGAAACAGCAGATGGACAGATGGGTAGAGCACTATTTGGAGCTTTACTCAAGTGAGACCAAACTAGCGGATGATGCCCTCAACGCCATAGAGGCTCTACCAACTCTTGACCACCTGGACACACTTCCCACCATAACAGAAGTTAAGTGTGCTATAAATGAACTTGCATCTGGCAAGGCTCCAGGTAAGGATGGGCTTTCAATAGAGGTTATCAGGAGTGGGCAAGACACACTCACTCTACAGATCCACCAGCTAATAGAGCTATGCTGGCGAGAAGGACAAGTCCCACAGGATTTCAAAGATTCAAGCATCATAACACTGTACAAGAACAAGGGCGATCGGAGCGACTGCAACAACTATAGGGGTATCTCACTTCTGTGTATTGTTGGAAAAGTATTTGCCAGAATTGTTCTGCGCAGACTTCAAGTCCTAGGAGATCAAGTCTACCCCGAATCACAGTGTGGCTTTCGACAGAACCGGTCTACCATTGATATGATATTCTCATTGCGACAAATGCAAGAAAAATGCCGTGAACAGAATCAACCACTGTTTATTGCCTTCATCGACCTCACAAAGGCATTTGATTTGGTCAGTCGTGAGGGTCTGTTCAAGGCACTAAAGAAGATTGGCTGCCCACCAACTCTTCTGTCCATTGTGGAATCGTTCCACACAGGCATGAAGGGTATAATCAAGTTTGATGGTGCAACTTCTGAAGAGTTTGAAATCAAGAGTGGAGTTAAGCAAGGTTGTGTACTAGCTCCCACCCTCTTTGGAATATACTTTTCACTTCTACTGAAATATGCCTTTCGTGATCAGGATGGTGGTATATACATTCACTCACGCTCAGATGGCGGCCTCTACAATGCTCAGAGATTGAAGGCCAAGACCAAAATTAGGAGGGTACTGATCAGAGAGTTGCTTTTTGCAGATGATGCTGCAATTACGACCCACTCTGAGGAAGAATTGCAATGTCTACTATCTGCATTCTCCAATGCTTGTTCTGAAGTTTGTTTAACAATTAGCAAAAAGAAGACACAGATTATGTCACAAGGTGCACATGGGGTACCATCAATCTTTATTGACGACGCCGAACTAGAGATGGTAGACCATGTTACATATCTAGGATCAGTAGTAAATAGCAAATTATCCCTAGATCAGGAAATCAACATCCGGATTGGTAAGGCAGCAACAACAATGAACAGGTTAAGAAAAAGAGTCTGGGAGAACAGGAAGCTTACTGCCAAAACAAAAGTCCTTGTCTATCAAGCCTGTGTCCTTAGTACTCTTCTTTATGGCAGTGAAACCTGGACAACTTACTCACACCAAGAGAAACATTTAAACAGCTTTCATATGCGGTGTCTGCGAAGAATTCTTGGTATTAAGTGGCAAGATAAAATCACAAATACTGAAGTATTGGAAAGATCAGGTTGTGTGACAGGTTTATTCCATGCTCAGTCTTCGTAGACTTAGATGGATAGGACATCTTAGGAGGATGGATGATGGTATAATACCAAAGGACATCTTTTTTGGTGAATTACAGATGGGTGAGAGATCTCAGGGTCGGCCTCTACTACGATACAAAGATGTATGTAAGCGGGACATGATTGATACAGGCATTGATAATGCACATTGGGAGCAAGTCGCCGCTGAACGTGTTGCATGGAGGGCAAACATCAGAAATGGAATAACGACAAAGTATAAAATTATTGCAGATAAGTCACACACCGAGCGTGTGAGACGTAAGATGGTGCATGATGATGGAAGCGTGTCTCAGTCAGACCAAACTGTTCTCCAGGTTACTACTCTTTTCTTTGTGAGGGGGAGGCTTTACCACAGTGATCATGTTGTATTTGAGGGTCTATTCTGTTTATCTAAGAAGCATGAAGCTTGGGAGTCTCTGTGGCGAAGTGGTCAAGCCGTTTGACTCGGGCTCCGAAGGTTGTGTGTTCTATTCCGGGCAGCGGCCCTCGGTTAAACGAGTTAAAATTTTCGGAGACTACTGTGGGTCGTCGATAGAGCAACGGATTTCGTGCTTGGTGTGACGCTTTCCGCGCTGCGGAAAAAGACCGAGCAATATGGGATAAAACCCGGTGCAATGATGTCGACCCTTTCGACTTTTAAGCGACTCTTTTTTAAGCAAGAAGCACTCTAAAACTGTCTTTCCTTTTCCTTGAGGGACGCGTTCTCTCTAAGAAAAACTAACTGGTTCCCATGATTCTGAAGAAATCTGTGGGAATGTAAGTAGATAATTATGTAGTTCAAATCCGTGCATTCCGTAATTCAGAATTGTCTCGGGGGTTTCGCTGTCTCAAATATGAAACCGCTATAACAACCGGGCACAACTAGAGCCATCATTCATTCTTTGCGCTCTCACTGAGAAGACCAGGTTGTTCCTGACAAGAGGTATTCCATGCTTTGTCTCTGCAAAGGTAAGAAATTTAAGGTAATTAAAGGTAAGAACACTTTCACAATTGTGTCGCGTTGATAAACTTAAGATGGCCTGTTTCGGATGCTGTGTCTTGGCCTAGATCCAACCAGGATTTACAGTGTTGCCATCTTCCTTTGATGAAAAAGCACCAAAATCGACCAAAAAAAAAGCAATAAAAAGCACCAAAATTGTTTGGAAAGCAAAAAAAAAAAACAAACAAAAAAAAAGCACCAACTGTTTTAATTACAAATGTAACAAGGCAGCACATTATATTTTATTATTATCACTTCATATTACAATGAAGTTGATTCCAGATCCGCCAAATCCCAAATCAGAACTACTCTCGAGGTAAAAAGGCACTAAATTTCAATAATATTTGTTTGGGAAAACTCTAAAACAAACACTGGCGGTATTCATTCACAATGGTATAAAGTAGCATATTATAATGTACTAGCTGACCCGGCCCGGCTTCGCCCAGCCTCTGGTGGGGATCTATCTATCTATCTATCTATCTATCTATCTATCTATCTATCTATCTATCTATCTATCTATCTATCTATCTATCTATCTATCCATCCATCCATCCATCCATCCATCCATCCATCCATCCATCTATCTATCTATCTATCTATCTATCTATCTATCTATCTATCTATCTATCTATCTATCTATCTATCTATCTATCTATCTGCCTACCTGCCTACCTACCTACCTATATACATACCTACCTACCTACCTGTCTATCTGTCTATCTATCTATCTATCTATCTATCTATCTATCTATCTATCTATCTATCTATCTATCTATCTATCTATCTATCTATCTATCTACCTACCTACCTACCTACCTACCTGTCCGTCCGTCCGCCCCCGCCCGCCCGCCCGCCCATTAATCCATCCATCAACTAATATCCATCCATCCATCCATCCATCCATCCATCCATCCATCCATCCATCCATCTATCTATCTATCTATCTATCTATCTATCTATCTATCTATCTATCTATCTATCTATCTATCTATCTATCTATCTATCTATCTATCTATCTATCTATCTATCTATCTATCTATCTATCTATCTATCTATCTATCTATCTATCTATCTATCTATCTATCTATCTATCTATCTATCTATCTATCTATCTATCATCTATCTATCTATCTATCTATCTATCTATCTATCTATCTATCTATCTATCTATCTATCTATCTATCTATCTATCTATCTATCTATCTATCTATCTATCTATCTATCTATCTATCTATCTATCTATCTATCTATCTATCTATCTATCTATCTATCTATCTATCTATCTATCTATCTATCTATCTATCTATCTATCTATCTATCTATCTATCTATCTATCTATCTATCTATCTATCTATCTATCTATCTATCTATCTATCTATCTATCTATCTATCTATCTATCTATCTATCTATCTATCTATCTATCTATCTATCTATCTATCTATCTATCTATCTATCTATCTATCTATCTATCTATCTATCTATCTATCTATCTATCTATCTATCTATCTATCTATCTATCTATCTATCTATCTATCTATCTATCTATCTATCTATCTATCTATCTATCTATCTATCTATCTATCTATTTATCTATGTTCGGCCCTTTCCTGTTCCCGTTGCGGGAAAAATGGATTCGAAAACTTTCACGTATCTAAAATACCTCCTCTAGAGGACCCGGCCCGGCTTCGCCTAGATCCAGGCGGAGATCAATCTGTCTGTCTGGCTGGCTGGCTGGCTGGCTGGCTGGCTGGCTGTCTGTCTGTCTGTCTGTCTGTCTGTCTGTCTGTCTGTGGTCGGCCCTTTCCCGTTTCCGTGGCGGGAAAAAAATGGGTTCGAAAAATTTCACGTATTTAAAATAGATGCATTATTTTTATGAAAACTTTGAAAATGCCTTAACGATTGTATCATTATATTATAACGCATATGACTGTAGATAACTACTTTAACATTTTATAAAACTTTAAGAAACATGCAACAATTATTTAAATTTCATATTATAGCAATGTTACTAAAAGTAATGTCCCTTGATATAACTTTTCTTAAGTTAAGTCCCCTTGCAATATTTTAATTAAATTCAATTTAATACGTAAATAAATGTTTTTAAACTAACAAACTATGCCAGTTGGCTTGGCGGGAATAAGAAGAACATATGTAGAAAATTTCATCTCAATCGAATGCATAAAAGACACACAAAGACACAAACAAAGACACATACAAAACATTTTCTCTTTTATATATATATATATATATATATATATATTAATATATATATATAATATATATATATATATATATATATATATATATATATATATATATATATATATATGTATATATATATGATGATGATTGAAAGAAACGTGTATATGTAATCCTGTGATCCAATTTTTCGTAGAATATCCTTAGTTAGTTTTTAATCATGACAGCATTTGCCATATCTTTTCATTCCATATCTAATAGTCAAAACAGCTGTGAAACTCTTTATCCTCAGTCTATTTCGCAATTTTGATTTTATAATTCCCATCTGACTGAAAATACTCGCCAAGTCCGCATTAGAATGAGGTAAAATGAGCACAGTTAAAGCTAAATCTGTAAGATCTTGGAAAGGATTTTCACCGGTGGCATCCCTGTATGAGGCTATTTCTGCTCACATTCCAAGTATGTCAGAGGTCTGTGTCCACTGCATATGATGAAGTTTTCTTCACTGGAAATCGATGCGGGTGACAAACATTTTAGCAAGATCCAATATACAGGGCGTCATTGGCTGTTGACATTCACTTCCACTAAGACATGACATGGACTGCAAAACTCGAACGTTATCGGACAAACGTAATCGCAGCTGTGTCAACAGCTCTATTAAAAACTGTATGCACCTTCCACGAATTTCTTTCTCTCAGGAAACTTGTAGCCTGCTATTTCTTTCTCACACTCATAACCTAGATTGGGATTAGGATCTAAATAATCTTGAATAGCATCACTTTCTGTTATTTTTTCCCCAAGGAATGGCAATCTTTGAACTGATAGAATCAGTAAGTTGGACACGATCGCTGAGTAGTTTTGTTGGATCCTGTATATCTGATTCAAACTTATTATTCACACCTTGAACTTCTCCGAGATTATGCTTGAGAAATATGAGATATACATATTTTTTCATGTCGCTAAACATAGACTGTAGAAGTTCTGCTGTATAACAGCGCTCGTTGAATCTTGCTATATCCAAATGAGTTCTGAGCTCGACCAACTACTGCAATATCCTGACAATGGCAGATTGAATGGGCATCCATCATGTCTGGCTTAATTGAACAACCTTCAGCGGATGGTGTCCATCATTTAATAAAGCAAAAAGCTCCCTGTACTTTGCTTGACGAAGACTTGAGTGAGAAAACCAGTTATATGTTTCTCTAATCAAGAACTCTATGTTCCTGGGATGACAATCAGATGCAGCCTGTGACACAGCCAGCTGAAGGGAATGACATACACACCTAACTAGTACCAGATGAGGAACTACGGATTTTAATTTGGTATATACTCCATTGTTTACACCTGTCATGACAGATGCATTGACAGTGGCGAGTGCAACTTGTCTTTGCAACTCACGTCCATTCTTGTTTAAACAATCTTTTAACGCATTGCATATTGCCTGCGCGTTGCAGTCACTCACTTCAATTAAACCGTATTAAAGGGAGTTAAATTACTTGAATATTGCACGTTAATGTACTAAGACTGTTTTACTCCCTCGCTTCAGTTCAAATTCGGCTTTTTAGTGTCCCCAAAATGATTTTTAAAGTAATTTTAACCCACCAAATAAGCACTAAAAACTACCCCAAAAAAATTGTGAAGCACCAAATTAGCGCGGCCGCACTAAATGCAAACGTTTGACACTAAATGACTTGAAAAAGCACTAAATTTAGTGCGAAAAGCGTCAAAATGACAACACTGCCCGGAAACACAATACAGCGGGGAGGTCAAACTCACCTAGACTTCCGCTGTGAAAGCTTTGACACAGACGGTAAAATTAATCTCGCGAGAGATCGGCAGATCAGAGTCTATAGGATTCGGTTGCCTATAGTTGTTTAACTTCTGTCACTGAGAGGAGGAGTATACTTAACTTATATCTCATACCACTTGATTTCTGGAGCACAGAGCCTTCATTTAACTGCCATCAAGGGGTAGTTTTAAGTCAATGCTCGAATATCATCATTAGGTGGCGTGACAGAGATATTATCTACCTACATACAGTCTAGTGCCTCGGGGAGGGTGACTACAACCTCCAGATGATCAATACACGAACAGACCTCACAATGGACTGCCATTGACATATCCTCAGACGATTCTAAGGGGTCCAATGAAGATTGCACCAGCCAGTCTATTCTAGCCCCTGAGTAGATTTTCTGTCGTTCTTTAATTGTTTTCTCTCTCCAGAGACGAGGTCTCTAATAAACCCTGTTTCTTCTTCTCATTCCAAAGTGGGTTGTTAGTTGTATCGCCTGTTGTAGATATTAGCCTTAGTCAGCACTCGGGTATCCGCGAACTGTAGTCTGGCGACAGACACATTGAAGGGGGATAGAAGGATCACATTTTTCTTAACATATAACTGCAAGGAATGGATATCCCGTACCTATCTTGCCACACGAATTAAAAAGGAAATAAAAAACAATAAAAAGAAAGCGCAGGCACTACCAACCCACGTGGACCGTCTTCTAACATAAAAGACATTATTTCACTGAATGGAGAGCAGCATGGCCGAATGGATACGAGCGCTCAATCTTAAACATCCCGTATGTTGTTGCCGAGATAGACGGGATCAGTCTACACACGGGTCATGTGACTAAAATTTTGACTTCTCATTCTAAATAGTTTCCTTTTATGCACATATGGCTGGAAGACATAAACTACAAGTACCTCTGAAGTCGGAATGGGTTCGCCCTGATGAGAAAATAACACTGGTACAGGGAAAGATCCCCAAGCAAAAATCAGCCCTATGCACTAGAAGTAGTAGCTCATGTAAGGACTACACTTGAGTTCAAATGTTACAAGAGATACATTTAAACGGATACATTGACAATACAAACACTAGAATCTATATTACATGGGAGTTTTTACAAAACACTAGAATCTATATTACATGGGAGTTTTTACAAAACACTAGAATCTATATTACATGGGAGTTTTTACAAAACACTAGAATCTATATTGCATGGGAGTTTTTACAAAACACTAGAATCTATATTGCATGGGAGTTTTTACAAAACACTAGAATCTATATGACATTGGAGTTTTTACAAAACACTAGAATCTATATTACATGGGAGTTTTTACAAAACACTAGAATCTATATTACATGGGAGTTTTTACAAAACACTAGAATCTATATTACATGGGAGTTTTTACAAAACAGTATAACAATCAAAAAATAGCCTGAATATGAAGTAGGCGGCTTTTGGAATCAAATTGAATCATTGACAGAAAACATACAATACTATGGTGTAGACGTACTTGCAACTGCCGCGGCAGTAATTTATAACAGTATCGTTCCATGTGTACCGAGAGAATCCACGCACCTTTTGATTTGTAAAGAGAGACCTGAACTTATTACTTTAAAAAAAGGGGAAACTAATAATCATGAACACGCTGACTGGTCATTCAGAAGCAATGGAAAATTACATAAAGTAAAAATGAATAGAAAATAAACCTGGATTTGATCATAACGTCATGAAAAGGACAAGCAAGTTTAAAATAAATAAGAACATTTATGAACATCTTCGAGCCATGTGTGCACAAAAAAGGTAACTATCTAGACCGCATACAAAATAACATACATTCAGACACGCATATCTGCATTCAGTGTCATTCCGCTGTAACACTATCTTTTGTTTTTAAGTTACATATTCCTTACAGCACGTTGCAGTTAACACCAGCACTTTTCAGCTGTTGTTGATGTTCTTGGCAAGATTATGCTTAGCAGTTTGCCATTGCTTTCTGAGCGACCGGCTCACATACCACGTAAGTAACTAACGTGAGGCGATCCGCTGTCGAATCTCGCGCAGCTGTGTTCCTCAAGTGGATATACGGGATTACGGAGAAAGTCGTTAACCCCTATGCCAGGGAGACCGGCGTAACACTATCTAGAACACATTAAAAACATAGATTCCGACACGCATATGTGCATTCAATGGCAATCCTCTGTACAATTTATAACTAGTGAGGGAATACAGAATAATTGGAAGGAAAATGAACCCACGGGAACTACAAATCAATTACAGCGCACGCCCTCTGTCTAACGATAAATGTTTGATTAATGTTTTGAGTAGTAAATCCTACAAGACAAATTTTGAAAGACCTGCGAAGACCTCATTCTCCTCAATCTATTCATGACACTCGGCGAATTTTACACAGAGAAAACGTTAATTGCAGATAATAAAGAAAGTCAATGTTGTGGGACAAGTACGTTGCTATCTACAACCTTTTATAAATATGAATGTGGAGAAAAATGAATCAGACAGTCCATCAAGTAACAAATTAAAATAATAATTGGATTAGAGAAATCGGACATATAGTCACAATGTTTTGAACACACTATAATGAGAAATAAATTGAACACTTATTTACAACTGGCAAACTCGATAGTGAAGGCGCAAGGGACAGACGAAAATATTACGTGGATGGGTTAGGCATATGACATAATCGGGACAAGAACGCAGACCTGGACCACGCCTCTGGTGATAGTGTGAGATAGCCACATGATTATGTGGTCTATAAAAATAGTTTGGGACTAACACAATATGACCAATACGCCCAAAAGGTGTAAATGTGTCCTTTATTAACTAGTTGTCCAAATAAAGATTGAACTCAGTCTTGGCAGGCATAAGCTCTAACCGCAACGCTTTAGCGGCTCCTGTTGTGGGTACATTGTAACTTTTGAGATGTCCCTGGAAGCTGTCAACTATGTCTTCGAGTCTACCGGTCTGGTATTAACGTTTCAAACTTGTCCGTACATGGTTCGTCCTAGTTTCTTCGTATTATTCAATAAAACTAGAATACAGTGATCAAAGGGGGGTATTGTTTAATAACATAATAGAGTGTCTTATTACACTGTGATTCTTATCCTGTCTTCTTGATTTCGTACCACTAAGCCACGCCTCTCTCAATGTTGTGGCGGGTCTCTAAAAATATGACGGATATATAAGAAAATAAAGAACATGACACCGCACACACATTACATTTCAAAATTGTTTTGGTTTAAAAATTATTTGCATATCCTTTTCAGGATGTAGATGTAAACACTAACATTAATTGGCGCTGGTGATTTTAAAGCAAAGTGTACATTCAGTAGTTTGCATTGCCTTCTGAACGACCGACAGATTTAACACTAACATTAATTGGCGCTGGTGATTTTCAAGCAAAGTGTACATTCAGTAGTTTGCATTGCCTTCTGAACGACTGACGCTTGCACACTTGTGAAAATCAAGCCAGCGCTATCTGCTCACAAATCATTTGCTGCTGATTTCGAACTTTTTTGGGTGTATCTTACAAAAATATGACGGCTACATCTGGAAATAAGGAAATTGGTGCCACACATACAGAACATATCAGAGTTTTCTCTTACCTTACAATGTAGTATAGAAAATAGCACTTAACATATAACATGTCTCACTGCTATTTTTTAAATCTCGTAACATCACTACTATTTTTGTAAGGAAATAACATCGGACATAAGAACACCAGGTGGTGGTTTTATTACAAATCAGAAAGCAACTGACAATCATGTCCTGTAAAGCCTATTAACTAATTATTACGAATCGCTATTTGATTATGTAAATGACTGTGTCCTCTGAAAGAAACAATGTTAGAAATGCCACCATTGTCTCAGAACTCGAGAAATGGGAAGTCTCACCTGCACTCCCACGTGGTGGAAAATGATGAACACACCACGGTGTGGCAAACAGCAGCGTTAGGGATCTAGTATCCACAGATAAGTGAACAACCCTGCAGCTGAGTAGGGAAGTCACTTGTCGTGACTGTCAGAAATGGTTGTTAAAGGCTGATGTAAAAGGCTCCTGAATGTATGTGGAAAGTAGGGGGAAACCAATACATTATCTTCCCAAGGATTTGCGGAATTCTACAAAACAGAGCTAGATAACGACGTCAATGGATGTGTTAGGAAAACCTCATCAATTAGGGACTGCCATGACCCATAGATGGCACCAGACTATCATCCAGATACTAATAGCAAATCCAAAATGAGGAAGCTTAATATTGGAACATGAAATGTGAGGAGGCAATCTGTAATAGAAATGTTAGACATTATAATGACTTACGTGAAAACTATGAAAATTAATACTTTAGGAATATGGGAATTGAGATAGAAGACAATTGATAAAATGAAAACGGACAAGCACACAATAACGTATTCAGGAAGAGATAAGCACGAAAAAGGAGTAGGATTACTGTGTGACGAAATAACAGCCACATCGATTGATGGTTGTTGGAGCATATCAGCATAACATCATGGTTAAGCTTAAAAGCAAATCTATACTTATCAATATTATGCAAGTATATGCACCAATAATAAGCAGAATTCAAGAAGAAATACACCGATTTTACGATGAAATAAAAACGGCGAAAAAGGAGGACAGCAAGAAACATTTAG
This sequence comes from Cepaea nemoralis, assembly GCA_014155875.1. Lineage (NCBI taxonomy): Eukaryota > Metazoa > Mollusca > Gastropoda > Stylommatophora > Helicidae > Cepaea > Cepaea nemoralis. The sequence continues at coordinate 29,406 of JACEFZ010000415.1, forward strand.
GTGGTGACTATGGTTCAGTAACAAGAAACGAAAGGGGAGAAGAACATATAACACACACACACACACACACACACACACACACACACACACACACAGACACACACACACACACACACACACACACAATCCTCCCTCCCCCCACGATATTAACGGAAAGGAAAACATGGAAACAAAATGCCAAAGATGAATAAACAATCTTAAAAGTGATGACGGACAAAGGAAAACACAGTGAAAATAAGAAAGAAGAATACGATACCAAAAAAAAAAAGAGATAAATGGGCTAAGACAAAAAGAAAATTGGATAAACGTGCTGGCAGCAAGATTGAGTTAAACACCGTTAAGGAAAAAAAATACATTAATGCAAAGATAAATCAATGAGCATGCAGGAAGAAAAACAACAAAACACATGGTGTTTGAAATCACAGACTTGATATGGATTAATTAAATAAGATTACATAATACATAAATTTGAATGAATACATAGGGAGGGGAAGGGGGATATCTGATGAATAACTGGCAGAATTAATTGAGGAAAATAATTTAGAATGCCCATCTATTTTATATTTTAAAAGAGGAAGCTGATGACGCAATTAAACAAATAAAGGAAGGACAAACAACCGAGTCAGGTGGAATCACAACAGATATATTAGAAGTAATGAGAGGATTTGGAATACAAATGTTAACTAAATTGCTGAATGATAGTTGTAACTGTGGATATATATACAGTGTGCGCCATAAAAATGTATACATAGTAATCGTCCACCAGTTTAAATGTAAACGCATTTCAATTGAGCATATTATTTTAAAACGTCATCAAAACTTTTCATATGACACCATTTGCAGAACGCATTACTGTAGCAATGTGTTACATGATATGTTTAAAATGATGTAATTGTTCAAAGATCGAAACCGCGATTACATTTAAACTGGTGGGCGCTCGCACGCACGCACGCACGCACGCACGCACGCACGCACACACACACACACACACACACACCCCCCAAAAATACTAGGAGCCAATTTAATGGTTAAAATAATGACCGCTACTCAGAATTACACTAAAAAGAATGAAAATAAAAATGGAAATTAGCCATAAACTGCTATGATTTGGGGAATGGAAAGCTACAATGCAATATACATGTTACGTATACTATTAGGGAGATCAATAGAGATACAGAAAGCCAATTATTTTTGCCTTACCTATTATTCGAAAGCATCTAATAAAATTATTGTAAGATTTTAAAATTAATGGGCAATATCACAAAATAATAAAATATATTTTCTACAAACAAATTGCAGCAATGACATTCGAATATCATGAATATCAATTATGAACATATGAAGCAACGAGTAAGACAAGGATGTACTTTGCCACCGGTTCCCTTTCTCTTTATAGCGAAGTAGTAATGATAGAGGCAAAAAGAGGAGAGCTATATGTCTTGGGGGCAATAATATAAACATCTTACGATACGCTGATGACACTGTTTTGATAGATGAAAACACAAATGACCTACAACCTTCGGGCATTTTAATAACAAAGAGTGCAACAACGGGACACTAATTAAATATCAAGAAACTCGGGACAATGGTTATATCAAAGACAACCATAACACCAAAATGTGGCATGGCAATAGAAGGGAACATGTTTGAATAAGGTGATACATTCAAATACCCAGGGGCAATCATGACATCAGATGGAAGGATGGGTGACAGAGATGTCTCTTATGCAATCAGTCATTATCATTGAATGTCAAAGAGAAAGAGAATGCTGAAATGTGATATAGACCCTACAGTGCTGTATGATACTGAATCATGGAAAGTGAACAAACATGTGGAGAAACATGGAGGTAGCAGAGATGTGGAGAAACATGGAGGTAGCAGAGATGTGGAGAAACATGGAGGTAGCAGAGATGTGGAGAAACATGGAGATAGCAGAGATGTGGAGAAACATGGAGGTAGCAGAGATGTGGAGAAACATGGAGGTAGCAGAGATGTGGAGAAACATGGAGGTAGCAGAGATGTGGAGAAACATGGAGGTAGCAGAGATGTGGAGAAACATGGAGGTAGCAGAGATGTGGAGAAACATGGAGGTAGCAGAGATGTGGAGAAACATGGAGGTAGCTGAGATGTGGAGAAACATGGAGGTAGCAGAGATGTGGAGAAACATGAAGGTAGCAGAGATGTGGAGAAACATGAAGGTAGCAGAGATGTGGAGAAACATGGAGGTAGCAGAGATGTGGAGAAACATGAAGGTAGCAGAGATGTGGAGAAACATGGAGGTAGCAGAGATGTGGAGAAACATGGAGGTAGCAGAGATGTGGATTCTGAGACGTGTATTGTGAATATCGTGGATTGCTACAGTAACTAACAACCATTGCTAGAGAAGGCTAACGAAATAAGAATATCAGAAACAAATATAAGAAGGAGACAAACAATGTTCTTTGGTCATTTAATGAGAAGAGAGGCAGTAGGAAACATCTTGAAATGCCACCGAAAGAGACTGAGAGAAATGTTTATTGACGGACTGCGATTTTGTCATGAAGGAATGACATCAAAATAATTGCTCCTGAATATTAGGGGCCGAGATATGTGATGCATGGATGCCTGTGACAGTTGGCATGACATACGATGATGCCCCTACTGCTGCTCTTGATGATAATCATAGTTATGATGTAATGCAACTGCTCATAGATCGTTTTGCAGCCGCCTGCAAAGACTTTGTGCTCGCCATCAGTCTAAATACAACACAGGTGATGGAACAAGATGCTAGTGCTCCCCCATCAATCAACATTTATAATTACGAATTGAAGGTTGTCCATGCGTTTGCGTATCAGGGGTCGACAATAGCGGGTAATCTTTCCTTAGAGACAGAAATCGACAGACGCAATAGGAAGACAGCCACAACCCATTCCAGGCTAACTAAGTGAGTTTGGGAGAATAATAGACTAACAGAGCGTACAAAAGTTCAAGTATATAAAGCTTGAGTTGTTAGCAGTCTACTCTATAGGTCTGAATCCTAGACATTGTACTTGCGATAGGAAAGAAAGTTGAATTCCTTCCATATGAGATGTATGAGACGTATCTTGGGTTATCGTAAAAAGACCACGCAACAAACACGTGCTTGAAAAAGCGGGTATTACCACAGAGCAATCTCTCCTCAAGCAGCCTCAGGTGGCTGGGCCATGTATCGGGTATGGAGGATGAACGTATTCCCAAAGATCTCATATATGGAGAACTAGTCACAGTGAAGAAGCCAACCGGAAGACGCAAAATGCGATTTAAGGATGTGTGTAAACAAGAAATGACAACGCTTGACACAGATCCAGACACGTGGGAAAGAGTTGCAATATACAGATGTTTCTGGAGAAGAGATGTACGAAACGGACTAGTGATCTTTGAGAGCAATCAGATCCAATAAACTGAGGATAGGAGGCACAGGCAGTTACGGACGCAGTTCGTGATCCCTCATACAGTGTTAGAAACACAATGCAGGAGATTTGGCAGCAGACTTTGCGCTGATTATTTTATAAAATGTTATGAGTGCCGGTCGTTCGTAAAACAATGGCAAACTCCATATATCATGTGCCATGCTGGTAAGCGTGGGCGTCATGATACGCCATTTCACTCGATTACCAGCTTCGTGGATCAGCTCAGTGTTCTTGTCTAGACAGTGCTACGTGGTCAAGCCATCTAGGTATTTACTACTCTGTCTTCCCTTTGCTCTTTTCTCCTCGATCTTGCCAGTTGTCACCAAGTTCTTTAATTTATTTCTTCTCATAACATGTCCGAAACATTTTGACTGTTCACGTCTAATTTCTATAATTAGTTTACGATTTTCATTTGTTTCTTGTAGGACTTGGTCGTTGGTTTTTCTGTCTGTCCATGGTATTCTTTGCATTCTCCTCAGAAACCACATTTCCACAGCCATCAGATGTTTTTCAGATTGGCTACTCAATGTCCACTCTTCACATCCATACAAAATTACAGGCTCTATGCAGCACCTCAACACTTTCTTTCTCGTTTCAACTGACATCATTTAGCTGGTCAGCATGTTTTTTTTCATCTTGCAAAAAGGCTACCTTCGACATGGCGATTCTTGTTCTAATCTCTTCAAGGCATCCCCCATCAGATATTGCAATTCTAACCCTAGTTGTTCACTGTGTGCAACAACCGTATCTACTAAATGTTGCTGATCCTGCTCATTGTAATCAATACTGTATCATCCTCATATCTAATGTTATTGATGTTTCTTCCTCCAATGATGATTCCATTAATATCTTGCGCATTTCTAAAAATATGTTCACTATACAGAGAAAACAGATCTGGAGACATTACACATCCCTGTCTCACACCTCTCTTAATAGCTGATATTGACATACTTCATTATCAATTCTGATAATAGAGCATGTTGTTTCCAATGTATGTTTTTGACAAGTCTAAGGTCTTTCCCACCAATTTGTAGATCTGCAAACATCTCTGTCATGTTGACATGTCTTACTCTATCAAAAGCCTTTGTGTAGTCAATAAAGCAAAGATGTATATTTTTATTTACTTCTATAGAACGTTTAATTACTGTTTTCAGCAGTTACACAGCATTTACTGTACCCTTACCTTCTTCAAACCCACATTGTTCTTCTCCTATTTCGGGTTGTCTTTTCTTCCTAACTCTTTGCATGATAATTCTTTTCAAAATCTTCGTGATGTTTTTTATTATACTAATTGTTCTATGTTGATCACATTCCAAGGCGCCTAATTTCTTTGGGATTGCTATAAATACAGAATTACATAATTCATGAGGTATATCTCCAGTATCATGTATTGTGTTCAGCAGTTTGGTGACTTGATCTATTTCATAATCTTCTAAAGCATTAATCATTTCTTTTGTGATGTTGTCTGAACCGTGGGTCTTGCCAGTTTTCATATGATAGAACCTCCATCCGCAAAATTGATGGTCCTTGATTATTATTTCGAATATCATACTGTTCTCACAATGAGAGAAATTGAAGCTATTCAGCATAATTTAATATCTGTATTGTTCTTAAACATCCGGTTGGCTGATGCCAAGGTAAGGGTTCAACCCCTACACTGGATAGTTTGACTAAAATGTTGACCCATCTTCCTTAACTTGGGGATGTAAATTACAAGTACCCCTGAAGTCGGAGTGGGTTCGCCTGATAGCGATTGACATTGTTAATAGGGAAAGCTTATCCACACGCAAAATTCAGTGCAGCACTACTAGAAGCAGTGTTATGGACTACCCTTGAGTTCAAAGCGGTCGAGCAAGAAAAAAAATATCTGTATTGTCGTTGTTTTATATTTTGAGGAAGAAACACTAGTAATCTTGCCTGTTTGGTTTTCATGTTTAGCATGCGTAGGTTTTGTTATTGCACGAGATTGCGAAATATAAGATGACTTGGCTTCATTTGTTTGAGAGCCTATGTCCCAACAGGGAGTAAAGGGCAGTAGAACAAGAGGAATGCTTTGTTATTGGTGCCACCATGGCGTAGTGGTTAGTGCACTTACCAAGACAGTGAGCATGGTTGAATCCCCAACATTCGCAGGATTATTAATTTTGTGTGTGTCTAGCAGTAGTGCTCTGTGGTCGACCTAACTTCATAAAATTGGTCCGGATACTTTTTAAGAATATTCTGGAAAGACAAATCGGCGAGGAAGGGAAGTGGTCACCCCACTTCATGATACCCGTGCTTAGATTACGTGAATGCCTAAAACATCATACCCGACCACAGTATCTGCCATAGGACTATCTTTGTTTTTGGGTTTTATTGAATGTTAGTATTTTTGTTAGTAACAGTTAGTTATATCATCAACATCATGTGCCATGCCGATAAGCGTGGCCAGTCATGTTTCGCCATCTCACTCGATCACTAGAGTCATGGATCAGCTCAGTGTTCTTGTCTCGACCCTGCCATGTTATTTCCAATATATGGTTTTTTTTTACACATCTAAGGTTTTTCCCATCAATTTGTAGATCTGCAAGTATCTTTATCATGCTGTCATGTCTTACTCTTACTTTATCGAAAGCCTTTATGTTGACAATAAAGAAAAGATGTAGATCTTTCTTTGTTTCTATAGAACTTTCAATTAATGTTCTCAGCATATATACAGTATTCACTGTACCTTTGCCTTCTACAAACCTACATTTTTCTTCTCTAGGTGCATAGGTAGCTTTCATTTCAGTGTTGAATGTAATAAGTGTTAAACTTCAAGAGAGATGAATGCAAAATGTTGACGATAAAGAGAAGAAGTAGAGATACGAAGACACACTAGATGACCAACTAGACTCCACCTTGTTAGTAGTACTTCCAAGTACAGGTAATAGCTTCAAATCTTGGTGTCTCTATAGCTTCACATTCCCTCTGGGCATTGGGTTGTAGTCTATTGACATTTGAATACCTACAACCTTTGCAGGAAACTTTACCATCCTGAGATTAATCCTAGCCAGTCAGCAATTGCTGTGTTGAATCATGACCGTCTTCGTCTGCCTTTTGTCACCCAATATTGCACAGGCAGTCAACCACCTCATGGCTAGCGCTTCTATACTTTGTTGTATCCTGCAACTCCTTCATGTCCTCACCATATTATTGTTCTCTTTCTCTAATTCTCTCTCCGTGTGTTTTGGGTCTCGCTCTCTGTAATTCTCTTCTCCGAGTGTTTTGGGTCTCTCTCGCTCTCTAATTTTCTTCTCCGTGTGTTTTGGCTCTCTCTCTCTCTCTCTCTCTCTCTCTCTCTCTCTCTCTCTCTCTCTCTCTCTTTCTCTCTCTCTCTCTCCCTCCCTCTATTTCTTTTCCCTTGAGGGTTCTAGTAAAATGCTTGTAATTATACTATTAAAAGATGTTCTCAGTGAGTTGTCCTATCCAGCATTAATGTCTTTTCCTATTTCTTGATTCACTGGAATCACTCCGAATGAGTGATTCTGACATACCATTTTAGTCCTTATAGACACCAAGAAATATGAAAAGTATCTTATGCAATAAGTCACTATAATTGAATATAAAGAAAAAGAAAGTGCTGAAGTGCTATATAGACCTTGTTTTGCTGTATGGCAGTGAATCTTGGAATATAAATGAATAAATTAGGAAGAACTTAGAGGCAACAGAGATGTGGTTCCTGAGACGCTTGTTGCAAATTCCTTGGACTGCTAGAGTAACTAACGACAATTGCATGAAAGAGGCTAATGAAACTAGAACATTATATACAACAATAAGAAAGAGACAAACAGCTTTCTATGATCATGTGATGAGAAGAGAGGCATTGGAGAGGCATCGTGACAACTGGAAAGATCCAGAGCAAGAGAGGCTGATGCCGACCAAGAGAAATGGTGCTGGATGGATTGAGACAGTGCCGTGGAGGAATATCATCAGCAGATATGTGGAGAGACATGATCGCCTGCGCCAGCTGGCAGGGCACTTCAAGATGAGACACCAGTAAATGAATGTTTGTTGTTTATTAGTGATTCTTTTAGTCGTTCTTAGTGTTTCTGATCCATACAGTGCTGTTGATTGACGATAGTTAAATATTTCTTTTGACCTTCACAAATATCCAAGTTCTATGAATGTTCCTGCGGTCTTTTATATTGTTATTTTAACATCTCTTCCTGTTCTCCCATCTTTGTCTACATTGTTACCTAAATATGCGTATGATTTCACCCCTTGGAACTAGGTTTTACCAAGGAAAATCAGGTTACCATTTGCTTGATTTGGTCATACCCTTTACCTTTCCCCTATGCATTTTTACCCATGTGACCTCTCATCAGGTGGTTGATTTATTTTGTGTTCAATTTATTTCATTGTGGAGTAGGAGGGCAGTGTTGTCAGATAAGTCCAGATCTTCAAGCTGTTCTGCCAGGGTTCATTGAATTGTCCTCATAATCCAGTCACCTGTATAATTTAGTCTATATCAGTGAAAATAATAAATGTCACAAAAGACATGCCTGTCGTCCTTATTTCAAATGTATGTGTTAGTTTTCCCTCATGATGAATTCTGCCACTAAGCATATGCCATACTCAAGTCACACCTTATTGCCTCTGCTGACCATGTTTACTTCAAGTTTATGGATATTGTGATGTCCAGACAGTTGATACGGGCCATATTGCTTAGGACAGGGGTTCTCAAACTATGGCTCGCGGGCCGCATGCCGCCCGACAACTGATATTATGAGACCCTCGAGGGCATTTAGAAATAAAAAGTTTTACTTCGTTTTTAAGTTATTTTGACTTTTACAGAATTTGATGACCCGTTATTTTATACAAGTTTCTTTCTAATTTTCTATTTTTATAAACAGTCCTTGGCCTTCGTAATGTAATGCTAAAATACGAAATTATCGATTTTAATATAGAGAAATATTTATCGACACGTAAACATTTATAAGGATAATTTTATGAAAAACAGATATTTCTCCCGTGAATAAAATGATGTATGTTGCAAGAAAATATTAAATTTAAATGTGTTTCGCTGTTATAAATTATTTCCACATTTACAATGTTCAAATTAATTTATTTGTTGTAGTAGTCTTGATATATTTCTGAAATTTATTAGGATTTTATTCTTTGTTTTCCGAATATTTTATTTTCACACAGCTGGAAGTAGGTTTTGTTTCAATTCTTTTTAAAGTTTTGTAATATTCTACCTTAGAATTTTATTAAAACAGTGAGTGTCACCAAAAAAAAAAAAAAAAAAAAAAACAAACAACGTAAGATTGAAGATGAATGCCGTATTTTTAATGATGAATGGACAACTAAGTACTATTTTATAAAAGTTGGTAGCAAATCAGTTTGCTTATTGTGTCGTGAGTCAGTGGCTACTTCAATGAGTACACTTTAAAAAGACATTATCAAACAAAATAATCCGATTTCGGATTCAATTTAACACCCGAAGAGATAGAAAGGAAATGATTGTAGTTGCTGAAATATTTAGAGAAAGAGCAAACTGTTTTCACTAAATAATCTTCATTTCAAGATGCTGCACAGAAGCTAGCCTTGTGCTGTCACACTGAATTGTAAACAGAACAAGCCATTTCCTGATGGCGAGTTCGTCAAGGAATGTTTGCTAGATGCAGAAATCATTGTGTGTCCAGAAATAAAAAAATTGACAACATTACTCTATCAAGGAGAACTGTAGTCAGACGTATTTACATGATAAAAGACAATTTGATGTACAAAATTCGAGATGCAAGTAATCGATTTTTGTGGTACTCTCTTGCATTGGATGAGAGTACCGATGTACACGATACTGCCCAATTGTTGATATTTATACATGGAATAAATAATTCTTTCAAACTCACTGAAAAATTACTGAGCATTGAGTCACTCAAATACACAATCACAGGCTATGATATATTCAATGCTGTTACTAACTATATTGAAAGAACTGGGTTGGTTTGGAACAAGATGGCAAGTGTTACAACTGACGAAGGTCATGCTTTGACTGGAAAAAATGTAGGTCTGGTAAATGTGATAAGTGATAAGATTAAAGCAGAATATCCAGACCACACACCATTGCCACTTCACTGTGTGATCCATCAAGAAAGTCTGTGTAAAACTGTTTTGAATATCAAGCATGTTATTGACGCAGTTGCCAGTGTCATCAGCCTCATCAGATCAAGAGGATTTAATCAGAGACAGATCTAGGAATTACTTGACGATTTGGAAACTAAACATTCCGATGTCTTGTACCACACCAGTGTTCGATGGCTGAGTCTTGGAAAGGTGTTGAGGCGAGTGTGGGACCTCAGAGAAGAAATAGTGATGTTCCTAGAGATGAAGGGCATTGAATGTGACTTTAATACTAACTTTGTCAATAAAGAGTGGAAGTTAGACTTTATGTTTGCCATTGAAATTATGGAGAAGTGAAATGAACTGAATGTCAAATTTCAGGGCAATGGTGTGTTTGCACATGAATTGTATGTACATGTAAAATCATTTCAGGCAAAACTCTCACTGTTCTCTAGACAAGCATGTGATAAAAGTTCCATTTGCTGAAACAGGAAACCATTTCTGGTGAAATGACTGAAAATTACAACGCCATTGACTGGCGTTGAAATTAGAAGCACTGACTGAAGAATTTGGATGGAGATTCCAATATTTAAAGAACTTAGAGCCACAGTTCAATATTCTCAGTTCTCCTTTTAAAGCAGACGTTGATACAGCCACAGAGGACATACAGTTGGAGCTGCTTGACTTACAAGCAGATCATGACCTGAAAGAGAAATTCAAAGAGAAAGAGAAGTCAGATGGTTTGCTGGATTTCTGTGGATCTTTATCAGGAGAACCATTTCCCAACTTGAAAAAAACTTTGCAGCTAAACCTTTATCATTGTTTGGATCAACATACATTTGCGAACAAGCATTTTCTTGCTTGTTGATCAACACGTCTAAGAATAGGTTTTTACTGTCGAACTGAAACTTCAATGCTATCATGCGAATATAAACAAGTAAACTTGCTCCAGATTTCAATAATATTGTCAAAAATTGCAAGCAGTTACATACATCTCATTAGAAATCAACAATTGTAGTGACGATGTAATTAATCGGTTTGTGTCTAAATTAAATCCATTTGATAGATAATTTAAAAAAATATTATAATACAAAATTGTAAAATCTTGTTAACAAATTATTAACAGTTTTTGTCCATATTGTAAAATATAATGTATAAGTGTATAAGTAAAATAAGATTTGGCAATAATTAGTTCTTTATACTGTTTAATAACCTATAAATAATTCATAATTACTTATTTTGATAGGTTGCTGTAAACAAAGTGCACATAATATATATGCGGCCTAACAATAGCTTTACATTTTTCAATGTGGCCCTACGCACAAACGGTTTGCCCACCCTTGAATCCTTGAGTGCTACCTGAGTCCATAAAGGAAGCAGACTAGTAACAATGTAATCTACCATGCACTTTGTCAGGAGAGCATTAGGATGGTTTGTGTGAGACTGATATGCACATACATATAAAACTGTTTATGGAAACAAAATGTATTTCTGTTTGGCTTGTTTATCTTACTTTTCTTACTTTTCTAAGAGAAGAGGGGTCACGAGGTATATTGTCCGTCTCGAGTGCTGGAGGCTTCGAGTTCAAGCCCCGGTGAGGGTCGGGATTTTTTCACTTGGACTTCTAGTAATAAAATTGTCCCTGGTCTCTGGGTAGTAATATCAGAAGCCCATGTGTATTGTTGCACATGTAAAAAAATCCCTTGGCAGTTGGAAATCGGAAAAGAGTAGCCTAACGGCATTGACCGTTCACAATTTCGAGTTAAACATCAACGCAAAGTATTCAGGATCCTCGTCGGTGCTACGGAGTTCGTGCACTGAGCTGATATTCTCCGGACTCAGGCTTCAGTAAGGAGTATACCAGAGCAAATTAGGGGTTACACTCGTGTGCAGTGATGTTGATCCGTCGACTAAACTAAACTAAATTAAACTAATATCATACTGTTCTTCTCAGTTATCATAATAACGCTTTTTCACATAATCTTACCATAAAAGTAAAATATGATCACTTTCTATTGTGATTTTTCCATAATTTGTGTTTAGACAGCCTGCTGATGTACGTGTTCTTTTATTAGTAAGCTCCTGAATTCTTTTGTGCATTAATTTGGTATGTTCACTGTTGTGTTGTTTTTCAATTCCTATGCAATTTTTCTTAAGCCATGCTTCTTCCTCATTACATAATGTTCTGACTTTCTGTGAATTTCTTCATATTTGGCAGGATTATTTTTGTTGTTCATGTTTCAATTAAGTTGTAAAATTTCTTCCGTCATCCATTTCTTAAGACACACTTTCTTTAATTTTGGAATAATATATAGTCAGTGTCATTTGGAATAGGAAGTCTCCGTGGCGAAGTAGTCAAGCCGTTTGACTCGGGCTCCGAAGGTTGTGGGTTCGATTCCGGGCCGCGTCCCTCGGTTCACGAGTGAAATATTTCGAAGACTCCTGTGGGTCGTCGCTAGAGCTACGGAGTTCGTGCTTTGTGCGACGCTTTCCACGCTGCGGAAAGAGACCGAGTCATATGGGATAAAAACCTGGTGTAATGAAGATGAAGCCTGTCGACTTTTAAGCGACTTTAATTTTGGAATAGTTATTTATGCAGTCAAACCGAATGAATTCTTCACCATTTCCCATTGATCATCCCCATCTTGAAATAGGATCTCTAGATCAGACAGTATATCAAAGCTGTTCTTTACTTCTATGTTAAAATTGTCCTATATGATCGTGTCATTTTTCAATGGACACAGATCATGTTTAGTGTTTACTGTTGAACAATTGACTTTCTTTAAGTTTACCCTCAATGCTCCTGTAATCAATCTGTGATCAATGTAACAGTCAGTATTGGGAACTGTTTTTGCGATTGTTAACACTTTTCGAAACCTTCTGCTAATCAGGGTGTAATTAATCTGGTTTCTAATCCTGCTATCAGGACTCCTCCATGGACAAGGAGGAGTCCATAATCTTCTATGATGTGGTTTAAACCATGCGTTTCCTATAATAATTTCCTGCTCTTTTGCTCATTCTAAAATCTGTATCCTCTTTCGTTTCGCTCTCCCAAACCATGGTTGCTTTCAGTGTATCAATCGCCTGTAAGTCCCACTTTTACATTGAAGTCACCCATTATGATATTTATTTCTGAATGTTTACATGTCTTCAAAGCCATTATGTCATTGTCTCCATGTCATTACAAAATTCCTGTATACTATCTTCACTGCATTCTCCTGTTGGAACATATATTTTAATGGCGTTTACGATAAAAGGTTTGCAGATTCATTTTACCAAAAGAACTTTGTTTGACACAGCCCAATATTCTTGAACAGATTATGATGTTTCCCGATCCAAGATAATCGCTACACCTCTTTGCCTTTCTTTTCCCCCTGAATAAATAATCTTACAATCTTCCCATGTCATAATCCCTGCTCCTTTCCATGTCGTCTAGCACAGTCCTAATATATTAATCTTGTCTCTTTCCATTTCTTGTTTGATGTTGTCTACTATTCCGACGCCGCTTAACTTTCGAACATTCCATGTTGCTAATTTTAGTGTCCCTGTCCTTTTCTTGTGATGATCTGTAATTAGGCGAATCATGATAAACTAAGCAACTTTAAAGAAGGTAGTTTGCCGTTGCTTTCCTTCTTGGCAGTGACCATACTGGTCGGGGACCGTAGCCATTGCCTCGTTAAAGAGATTGTCTGCCTACCGTCGAGAAACCTGAGACCATAACCAACAACTATCTATAGGCTGCCCTCACAATTTAATTCACTACCTGCCTTCCGTAGTTTATTTTTAACAACTTTCGAAAAGGAATACGAAATAACAACACATCCTTCCCAGAAATACACAAACATTGCGTCCTCTGAAGAAAGAAACGTTACGTTGTCGCTATTTTTACACATGATAAAGTACTTAACGTAAACTTGCCAATAAATCACGAACAGCCAAACACATCTGGGGTTGACTGCAACGTCATGTGCATGATATGCATCTAACGTTTTTTTAATACTCTCCTTGCGAATTAAAAACAATAAAACTAATGTATATTAAATAATGAATATTAGATAGTAATTCTCACTTACTATCAATACTAGTATGTACTCAATGACAGCAAATGACAAGATTTGAATTTCTCACATCGCAATTTTTAATATGTGTGACGGCCCAACTGTTTTCTGCAATTTGTCCGGTTGTTTGTCCATGTAGCAGGCAGATCATTTAGAAATAATAGTTCATTACAAATTCCGATGATGGAATAGCTCCTGCGGTCATCTCGTCAACATAAATGCTAATAACAGAAAAGAAAACACGCATCCCGGAGGAAATCAAACGTGGTCATTTCTAATTTTCTTCTAAATTAACTGCACGAATGGTTATATCGCAGATTAACTGCGAGTGATCAAGAATTGATAATGATATGTTGCATGCAGGAATGTGTGCGTGTTCTACTTGTTTGATATTATTGTGATTTAGTAGCCCAGTTATGTCTGTCTTTGTTAGATCCTCAGTCAGTATTTACGCAGGTTAAACATGTTTTTTTCGCATATCCTTTACAGGACATCGCTGACAACATCAGCATCTTTCAGTTGATTGTTGATTTCTTGGTAAGATTACGCTCAGTAGTTTGCCATTGAGGTTAAACATATTTAAGTTAATACCTATGTGTCCATGCTATACCTCTCTCTCTCTCTTTTTTTTTTGGGGGGGGGGGGAGACAATGGCTATAGTCATCGACCAATATGGTCACTGCTAGGAAGGAAAGCAATAGCAAACTATCTACTTTACAGATGCCAGGAATATAATGTACTGGTCCATGCTATGTAGCATATTGAGGACATGGAGTTAGAATAATATAGTTTTACAAATGGACACTGGTTGTGTTATTTGGTCAGTAACACGCCGGCAGGCTTTAACTTTTCAGAGAATTGTATTTGTTTTTTGGCACCTTTCCGTCTTGACAGACGATAGTTTGGTACATTGCGTTTTAAAAAGGCTTAATAGCTACGACCCATGGCGGTAGCGAGTGTGGCTGATAAGGCCAATTCGTGCTGTAAATGTTTGTCTACAGTGGATGCATGTGAAAACATGGTCATTTCCACCATCATGCACCATCCTATAAAAAACATATATTGGAAACAACAAGCTGCCATAAGGATTGATAATGAAATGGGACAATATCAACCTATTAAGAGAGGTGTTAGGCAGGGATGTGTAATGTCTCCAGATCTTGTTTCCCTATAAAGTGAAAACATTTTCAGAAATGTAGAAGATATAAATGTAATCAACATTGGAGGACGAAACATCAATAATATTAGATATTCAGATGATACAGTATTGATTGCAGACAATGAGCAGGATCTGCAACAATTAGTAGATGCGGTTGTTGTACACAGTGAGCAACTGGGGTTAGAAATAAATTGTAAAAAGACACAGGTTATGGTCGTCATGAAATACCACAATGTAATATACATGTAAATGGGAATATTCTTCAACAAGTGAATCGGTACAATTCTCTCAGAACAGTCATAACATCTGATGGGGGATGCCTTGAAGAGATTAGAACAAGAATCGCCATGGCAAAATTAGCCTTTAGCAAGATGAAAAACGTTCCGATCAATAAAAAGATGTCAATTGAAACGAGAAAAAGAGTGTTGAGGGGATACATAGAGCATGTTCTTTTGTATGAATGCGAAACTTGGACAATGAGCAGTCAAGATGAAAAACATCAGAAATGTGGTTTCAGAGGAAAATACAAAGAATACCATGGACAGACAGAAAAACCAATGACCAAGTTCTACAGGAGACAAATGAAAATCGTAAATTGATTAGAGAAATTAGACGTACGCAGTCAAAATTTTTTGGACATGTTATGAGAAGAAATGAATTGGAGAACTTAGTGACAACTGGAAAGATCGAAGTGAACAGACCAAGAGGAAGACCGAGAGGAAAATAACTGGATGGCTTGGCCACATGGCATGGACGAGACAGGAACACTGACATGACCCACGACTCTGGTGATCGAGTGAAATGGCGAGTCATGACCGCCCACACTTTCCGGCATGGCACATGATTGATTGATTGCGTCATCTTACGTCTCTCACGTTCTGTGTGTACTTTATCTGCAATCACGTTCTCCTTTGTCGTTATTCCATTTCTGATAGTTGCCCTCCTTGCGACACGTTCAGCGGCGACTTGCTCCCAATGTGCGTTATCAATGCCTGTATCGATCATGTCCTGCTCACACACACCTTTGTATTGTAGTAGAGGCCGACCCTGACATCTCCTACCCGTCTGTAATTCACCAAAAAAGATGCCTTTGGCATTCTACCATCATCCATCCTCCTAACGTGTCCTATCCATCTAAGTCTACACAACCTGATCTTTCCAATTCTTCAATATTTGTGATTTTGTCTTGCCACTTAATACCAAGTATTCTACGCATACACCACATATGAAAGCTGTTTAAACGTTTTTCTTGGTGTGAGTAATTTGACCAGATTTCACTGTCATAAATAAAAGTAACTAAGGACACGGGCTTGGTAGACGGGGGATTTTGTTTTGGCCCTAAGCTTCCTGTTCCTCCCAGTCTCTTTTTGCTAACATGTTCATTGTTATTGCTGCCTTACCAATCCTGATGTTGATTTCCCGATCTAGAGATAATTTGCTATTTATCCTTTATCCTAGACATGTAAAATGGTCTACTATCCCCAGTTCGGCGTCGTCAATAACGATATAAATATATATATATAGTTTATATAGTTTACAGTTTATTCCATGCTCAGTCTTCGTAGACTTAGATGGATAGGACATCTTAGGAGGATGGATGATGGTAGAATACCAAAGGATATCTTTTTTGGTGAATTACAGATGGGTAAGAGATCTCAGGGTCGGCCTCTACTACGATACAAAGATGTGTGTAAGCGGGACATGATTGATACAGGCATTGATAATGCACATTGGGAGCAAGTCGCCGCTGAACGTGTTGCATGGAGGGCAAATATCAGAAATGGAATAAAGTCAAAGGAGAAAATTATTGCAGAAAAGTCACACACCAAGCGTTTGAGACGTAAGATGGTGCATGATGGTGGAAATGACCACGTGTTCACATGCACCCACTGTGAACGGACATTTACAGCGCAAATTGGCCTTATCAGTCACACTCGCTACCGCCATAGTTAAAAGTTATTATGCCTTTTTAAAGCACAAACTATCGTCTGTCAAGACGGCAAGGTGCCAATGATGATATGATATATATATATATATATATATATATATATATATATATATATATATATATATATATATATATATATATATATATATATAACACTTAATAACCTCAACCGAAAGAAATAGTGAAAATCACAACTTATATCTCAACGTAGCAAAAACAAAGATAATGCATACAGATAAAACTACTATGGAGAAAGAAATATATGTTAATGAGGAAGGATTGGAGGTGGCGGAAAATTTCGATTATCATGGGTCATTGATTACCAATAATTGTGACGCAATGAAAGAAATTAGACAACGACTATCAATTGCTCTTCAACGACTAAAACAACTGAATAAATTATGGAGTGGGACAGATTGAACTACAAAAATTAAATTTTTAAGAGCATGCATCTTTCCCTTTGCAACATACGCCTGTGAGACATGGACACTTACAGTAGTATACAATGTGCGAATGGATAGCCAAATGAGGTTGAAAACCTCAGATTTTTTACTACATAAAAGGTCTACAACCGCAAGCGAAATGTCACAAAAGCGGACCGCAAGTGACCTTCGACCTGCCAAGGGATGTAACTCATGAATAAATAAGCGAGTGGTCTTACACTATTACCTCTCTTTTTGTTGTTGTTGCGAATTATATTTAAAAAAAAAAATTAATAATTAGTGTTAGTATTAGTTGTAGTGGGTGATGCTTAAACACTATCATCCAACGATTGATTCTGTGTTAGGGTTACAGTGCTCTTTCTCCTATGTTTCTTCCTCTCTTTTTTCGTGTTTGTTATCTGTATTGGGTCGGGCATAAACACTATCATCATTCCAATAGTGCTGTGTAAAGCTTAGGGGCACAGTGCATTTCCTGGGATGGTCAAGGGGGCGGGCAGGCGAGGGTGAAGAGCTCAGGGGTGGGGCGCGGGTGTCAGCGTGTGGGATAGGATTAGGCGGTTCGAACCTCGAGCCATAACAGGCGTCATATGAAAAAGCTTATAAGTAAAAAATAAATAAATATGGTGGCTATGTGATCTGTAGAAAATCGTAGTGGTCTATACATCATCTTCATACGGGTTTCAAGTGAAAACCTTAAAAAGTAAAATTGGTCGATATTATTGATTGAAGCGGGTATAGCTTAATGAAATTCGTTGGTAAGGGGTGGATAGCGGATATTAGTGATCTGTAGAGTGTCGTAGTGATCTATACACTATCATCACAAGGTTACAAGTGAAAACTTTAAAACGTAAATGTGGCCGACATTATTGATTGTAGTGGGTATAGTTAGTGAAATTCGTTGGTAAGGGGTGGGTAGCAGCTATTAGTGACCTGTAGAGGGTCGCTGTCGTGACTGTCGTGATTGTAATAGACTCACAAAGTATGCTGGATAATGTGAAAACGGGCATAGTTCGGGCGGAGAGACAGGTTTCAATTCAACAATCAAAGATAAAGAGCATCTGTTGAATGTTTTCCTCAGGACATGCTGGTGCCGTGAAAAATGAGCAGTCGAACAGACTGGGCTGGGCCTCCTCTTCTTGGTGGGGTACTGGTGCATAATAAGACATACAGTGGTCGCGGCTTTTGGCATTGTGTATATAGTGCAGAAGAACAGATAGGTCATCACGGTCTGTAGAGAATGGTACTGCAGGGAGTGACCAGAGGATCTGGCCGACACTCAGTATACCGAGGAACTGCCTGACGGACACATAATCAGACCGCTACTGGTACCAATAGTTTTGCGACTCTTCGATGGTTATTAAAAATGAGGACGGAGCATATATGGATATGTTCAGAGTGCTGTGATGTCGGTTCTTGACTCAATGCAACTCAATTCATCTCAACTTATATAGTTATGGGTATTCTACACTTTCATTTTCAAAATCATTGCTGCGTGGCTATTAGGTAAATCTTATGTGAATCGTTGTAATCGTCAGGGCATAGAATGTAAAACTAACTGTCTTTCACTAAAGGCACTAGCAACTAAATGGAAATCTGATTATTTCAATTTTAAGTAGTGGATATAAATATCATTGTGTGTAAGAAAAGTATCCACATCTCTGTACCCTCAGGTGTATTAACTGTTAGCCTTTACGTCATATTAGCAACCATGTGAGCGTAATGGCTATGGGGATAAGCTGATAATGCCATCAGACCGGTCAAAATAAGGGGTCGATGACTGTATTCGTCGTTTGTAAATAGAGGGAAAGACTATCGACTATTTATCTCTGCATAAAGACTTAAAGAGTGTGATGGTCCTAACATATGACATATTCTAAGCGATTTATATTTCTCCTGCATGTTGTCCTTAAGGGCGTAGAGGAAGTACATGGTTAGTTTGCTTTATGTCGAATATGCTACTTGGTATTGATGCATGTTTTTGTTCGGGTCGCTCAAGTTCATTTAATACAACTGTTGCATAACTGTGAAAGGATAGCAAGTAAGGTGATGTAGACACGTGTTACGACTAAGTTTATACAGGCAGGTCTCAACAAAAAGCAATACCGTTTAGAACACGAGGAACAAATACACGATGGTCGTTCAGAAAGAAATGCACCACGTCGTTTTCTCAGCTAATAATGAAGAATTTTGGTCACTTCAAATATGTCATATGCCAAATATGTGTACCATATTGCACCCAACGGTCAATTAATATGGCTGCCCTAATCCTTTGAAAAGAAGCCTATTAGCAACTTGCGTTGTAAGGAGCGAATTGTGATATAATTTATCGTTGCAGAGAAGAAACTGTTGTGAACATTCATAAGCGTCTATGTGATGTGTATGGAAGTTTTGCAGTCGACAGGAGTAAAGTCAGTCGCTGGGTTCAGAAAATAAAAGAATCAGTAAGTGAAGGTACGGAGCTAGTTGATCAGCCTCGCTGTGGACAACCTGACACAGCCACCAATGCAGAAATGTTGAAATGTGCTGAGGGACTATTCTTACTGGTGGGCGAATCACTACTCAACCATTTGCCTTACAGCTGTTATTCAGCAATGGTAGTGCAAATACAGTTATAAAAACTCTCAATTTTCTAAAGTTTGTGTAAGATGGTTTCCTCGAAGTCTCACAAATGACCACCGGTTGCAAAGGAAAGCAACATCTTCTAAATTGTTGTAGCGTTTCTGTGCTGATGGAGAGAACTGTTTGGCTAAGATCGTTACAAGTGACGGAACCTGGGCACATAATTTTGAACCTGACACAAAAATACATTCAATGGAGAGGCATCATCCTCAATTACCACAAAGAATGAAATTCAAGACAACTCAGTCAGTTGGAAAGGTCATGAGCACTGTCTTTTAGGACATTCAATGTGTGATTGCTATGAATTGTTATGCCAAGAGGACAGCCAATCAATTCGCAAGCTTACATTAAGTCATTGGAATATCTCAATCAACGTTGTCACGGAGTTCGGCAACACAATAATCCAACAGACTTGCTTCTACTTCACGATAATTCGCGCCCTCACAAAAGTCTGGCAATACGAAAAGCAATCATCAAATGGGGTTGGACTGTACTACCCCAACCATCCTATTGTCCTGATTTGGCTTCCTCTGATTTATATCTATTTAGTCCACTTAAAGAAGGTTTGAAGATGATGATGGGAGTGATTCGTGCATTAAAGAAATGGCTACATGGTCAAGACAAAATCTGGTACGGGCAAGGAATACATGCACTTGTTTCACGCTGGCATAAAGCCGTACAAGTCGATGGGAATTATGGTAGGTAATACAGATGTTTACATAACATATATATGTATATTGTTTATAAATTTCATGCTCTTTGAATAAACATCTCCTGAGAAAAACAATGTAGTGCATTACTTTTTGAACACCCCTCGTATAAGGTCGTCCTCTTAATAGATGGCTAAAAGGAATTAGGGGTCTTCACATGACAACCTTAAAAATGTAATAAACATTACATTAACCATGCCATTGTCTTGTAATCTGTCAACAGTATTGTTAAGGATATCAAGAGTGTTAAGAACGTAACATCACAGTGCAGACGAATACGTTTACGTCTTAATGGTTGCTTAAAGATGACCGTCCCACTTTTGACATGCATCAAAGAGGAGCAGTGTTCTGCTATCCGTTTAAAAAAAAAAATCAATTGAAATCTATAGAAATTCATCAGCAAATGAATGTCAAGTATGGTGATACATGCCTGTAAGTTCAGCAAGTGTATGAGTGGAGTATAAAGTTTCAAAACAGCGTGACTTCGGTGACAGACTGTTCTCCACCGGGTCATATACATCGAGTAGAGCAGAGGTTCCCAAACCACGGTCCAAGGGACACTTGTGGCCCGCCATCTGTCAGAAAGTGGGACACGAGGCCTCGTTATTTAATATAATATACTTTAATAATTTCAAACAAACGCATCTCGGAGCGCCCCGTCAGCGTTTTGCAACGAAACGTTATGAAGTTCCCATATCCCAGCCTTGTCGACCAATAAGAGTGCGTAAGGCGCCATCTTGTCGTCTGTTGCAACTGTTTAGCAGAGTCGGTAGTATTGTGTTAAAATTAGATTTTTTCAAATTTTTTTTTTTACCGTTAAAGCCTATAAACATGAGTGTGGAAAATCTAAAATCAAACAATGGTAAAACGCGAAAATGTGAAGACGTTGCTTGGCGAGAATTCAACGAAGATTGGACGGAGAAATTTATGTTTATACCTAACCGTACTAGTAAACCAGTTTGCTTAATCCGTTTTTGGTTTTGTGTTTCTGTTACAAAAATTTTTTAATCTGGAACAACACTTCACGACCACAAATTCAGACATAAATGCTCAATATCCGATTAATTCGGAGTTAAGAAAAGATTTCATAGCTAAATAAGAAAGTTCTCTGACCAGGCAGCAGTCATTTTTCACCAAGGCTAACGATCTGTTTGAAGCTTTGAAGTTGTGTATAGAGAAAAACAACATAGAATGGACCAAATTGGACAGTGTATGCACCTACAGTGCTCCGGCTTTGACGGGTAAAAAGTCTGGATGTCTAGCATTATTGGAACAGTGTCTTGGCCGCACAATATTAAAATATCATTGTATCATTCACCAAGAAGTTCTGTGTGGAAAGACATTAAATCTGAAACATGTCATGGATGTTGTTCTGAGATGTGTGAACAAAATTGGGAAGTAAGGCGCTGATCAGGCGTTAGTTCAGATAGTTTCTATGAGACCTGAACGAGGAATACAGTGAGCTGCTGTTACACTGTGACGTCAGATGGCTGTCTAAAGGGAAAGTTCTGTCTATCTGTTTCTTTGTATGTGGGTTTGCTAGAAGGAAAGGGTACAGTAAATGCTGTGTATATGCTGCGAACAGTTATTGAACGTGCTTTAGAAGTAAACAAGGATATACATCTTTGCTTTATTGACTACACAAAGGCTTTTGATAGAGTTAGACATGTCAACATTGTGGATATGCTTGCAGATCTACAAATTGATGGGAAAGACATTAGACTTATAAAAAACATATATTGGAAACAACAAGCTGCTCATAAGGATTGATAATGAAGTAGGACAATATCAACCTATTAAGAGAGGTGTTAGGCAGGGATGTGTAATGTCTCCAGATCTTTTTTCCCTATACAGTGAAAATATTTTCAGAAATGTAGAAGACCTAAATGGAATCAGCATTGGAGGACGAAACATAAATAACATTAGATATGCAGATGATACAGTATTGATTGCAGACAATGCACAGGATCTGCAACAATTAGTAGACGCTGTTGTTGTACACAGTGAGCAGCTGGGGTTGGAATTAAATTGTAGGAAGACACAGGTTATGGTCGTCACTAGGAAGAACGAAGTACCACAATGTAATATACAAGTAAATGGGAATATTCTTCAACAAGTGAATCGGTTCAATTATCTCGGAACAGTCCTAACATCTGATGGCAGATGCCTTGAAGAGATTAGAACAAGAATCGCCATTGCGAAAGTAGCCTTTAGCAAGATGAAAAACATTCTGACCAATAAAATGATGTCAATTGAAACGAGAAAAAGAGTGTTGAGGAGATACACAGAGCCTGTTCTTTTGTATGGATGTGAAACTTGGACAATGTGCAGTCAAGCTGAAAAACATCTGATGGCTGCAGAAATGTGGTTTCTGAGGAAAATGCAAAGAATACCATGGACAGATAGAACAACCAATGACCAAGTACTCCAAGAGACAAACGAAAATCGTAGATTGATTAGAGAAATTAGACGTAGACAGTCAACATTTTTTGGACATGTTATGAGAAGAAATGGACTGGAGAACTTAGTGACAGCTGGCAAGATCGAAGGGAACAGACCAAGAGGAAGACCGAGAGGAAAATACCTGGATGGCTTGGCCACATGGCATGGACGAGACAGGAACACTGAGCTGATCCACGACTCTGGTGATCGAGTGAAATTGCGAATCATGACCGCCCACGCTTTCCGGCATGGCACATGATTGATTGATTGATTGATCTGTTTCTGTCTGAAATAAATTAATTGCCTTCAGAACGGGAATGTTTGCTGAATGATAACTTGCTTAATGACCTAACATTTTTGGTGGACATGACGTCTCATTTAAACTCTTGAAATGCGAGGATCCAGGGGGGAAAAAAAAAACTATTCACAAATTGTGCTATGACATTTCTTCATTTAAAATGAGACTACGACTGTTTATCGGACAGCTGACTGAAAGGACTTTAGAGGCATTTCCAACTCTGAAGACACATGTTGTGGAGGAAAAGAAAATGTGTCTTGTTACACTACAAAGTAAAAGTTGAAAGTCTTCTGGATATCTTTCAGTCGAGATTTCAAAAGTTAACAATAGAGGAGGATAACGTTGCCCTCTTCATAAATCCGTCCGTATTTCTTGATGCCAGTCTCTGTCAATTACAGCAAATCTTCACCACGAAGTAATTGGTTTGAAATGCAATTCTGCACACAAATTTCCGGAGCTGCTTGCTTCAGCTTCAGCTGGTCATATGATTTCATTCTGGCGACTATTGCCTGTCGAACAATTTGAACACTTGCGTTCATTCGCCCAAAGATACATTTGTCGTGTTGGTTCGACTTACAGATGCTCATGTAATCTCATCTCATCTTATCTCATCTCATCTCAACTCATCATGTTCCTCTTGTACCTTGCAGTGTCGAGGTGAAGTATAAACAGCGGGAGAGTGTCCGCTTACAGTTGTGAGCAGCCATTTTCCGCAATGACCGTTAAAAAAAAACAAGCAACGTTCAAGACTCACCGACAGTAACTTAGCTGCGCTTATGACTTTGGGCACGAAGATGTGTGCCCAGACATTGATAATTTGACATATGAACATAAGCAACTGGTTATGAAGAACAGTTACAATTGTAAATTAATTACATTAATAGCGATTTTCGAAACTGATTTAACATTTATTGTTAAATGAACTTTTGATTTTAACCCCCCCCCCCCCCCCCCCCCCCCCCCAAAAAAAAAAAAAAAAAAAAAAAAAAAAAAACAACAACAAATGTGTACTACTGACACTGACTGCCTTTAATGTTTTAGAATTTTGTTGACGAAAGTTAAGAGAGGTAAGAATGAATTTTGCTTGAAAAGCTTGGGAACTTCTCGAGTAGAGAAACCAGAGTCGATTTTTCTACAGGAATCCAAGCACTGTATCGGCGCTGGAGGCCATGCATTGAACGCAGTTGTTACTACATCAAAAATAATACAATTGTTCTTTATTTTTTTCTGAATATATTCACCCAAACAAACACACAAACAAAAAACATTCCAGGTTTTCATTTGAAGCCCCATCGTATAACTGAATCAACAAATCTAAAAGATAGACGCTGTAGAGAAGTGGCTAGACCTGAGCCTGCAAATCTCATCCGGGTGGATTTTTACAATTTTACGTAAGCTCCCTGTGCGACCCAGCCTGAAATAAGTACTAGGAAATTATACCGATCACATCACCTACTAAGTGCAGATTGCTCATTTAAAATAGGGACTAATAACCATTTGCCCAAATCACCATAGGTTTGTAAAATGGCCCTTTACTGTTTACGTCTTCGTTAAGAAACCTAATAATACCTAAAGTGCATGCACAAGCGCCTTCTAGAACAACAGTTATGGTCAGACATTTTGAGACAAATAAGAGGAGATGAGTCAAAGTCATTGATAGAGAAGGATAGTGTAGTAGTAGTGGTAATAGTAGTAGTAGTAGTAGTAGTAAAGTAGTAGTAGTAGTAGTAGTAGTAGTAGTAGTAGTAGTAGTAGTAGTAGTAGTAGTAGTAGTAGTGGTAGTGGTGGTGGTGGTGGTGGTGGGTGGTTGTGGTGGTGGTAGCAGTAGTAGTAGCAATAATAATAATAATAATAATAAGATGGTGATGATGATGCTGATGGTGATGAAGACGAAGAAGGATAAATCAACAATGACGACCAAGGAAAGCTCTTAATTTCGATTAAATTAGTTTTCGGAGGAAAAACGTTTTTCGTTGCTTATTTAAAGATACCAATATATAAATGTGTTCTATTATATTTTGATATATTTAATATCCATTCATTTACAATCCCCATGAATACGTATAAATGAATATTCCGTCTTATTTTACTCCACAATTTAGTAGACATTCTCCATCAACACTACATTAATATTTCACAACACATTATTACAAGTTAGTTCACGTTACCATTTCGCACATAAATTATACAATTACATTGATTCTTATTATATAACAGTATAGAGCAGATAGCGACTTTCACAGTGAAATAAAGGGGGACAAACTTGTAGTTACGAAATTCTCACATGACATCTACTGAATTAACTGATGTGTCATGTTGTGTACGACAATAGACAGTGCTTGTTCAAAAATGTATAACTATCAGATCAACTATTTGTTTGCAGGGTATTTTAAAATTGTCCCTCATTCATCGTCTGCAGATCGTAGATAGCCCTTTCTTTGAATGTAAATCCTCTGGAAGAGTGAGTCCTAACTCTAAGTTGCGTTGTGCTGACATTCAGATCGTCTGGGCAATGAACAGGCTCTGCATTTATTTCGGTTTCATGCTATGAGTCTGTGATTTGATACAGCCATCGCATTTCATAGGCCTAAGAGAAGGTCAGTATGGTCGAATGGATAAAAACGCGTGTTCTAAAACTTCTGGTGTGTTGATGACGAGGTAAGGGGTTTAACCCCTACACAGGACAGTTGGACTAAAATGTTGACTTTTCGCCCTTGACTTGAGGACGTAAATTACAAGTACCTCTGATGTCGTAGTGGGTTTGCCTGATGGCGAGGGACACTGTTAATAGAGAAAACTAATCCACAAGTAAAAGTCAGTCCATCACTACTAGAATTAGTGTGCATGGACTACTATTGTGTTCAAAGCGAGCGAGCGCAAGAAAACAAAAAGGCATGAGAGCATGGAGGTAAAAGTGACAGCCTTTCTCTTACTATGACAAGAGACGAGCCCAAACGTCAAACTCGAGCCCGAACGTTTTTATTTTTTTTTTTTTTTGCGCTTATGAACGTGCTTATGACATTACTAGAGTAGCTCGCTGTCAACTTCGCTAGCGGAATTCCCTTCCGTCCTACTACCAAATTGTAAATGGGACTGTGTTGGAGATCCCCATTCCCGGTTCCAAATTAAGAAACGCGTATGATTTCTCTAGTGTATGTGTGTATAATGATCCTTGCGAAATGACATAGGTATTCATGTCTCCCCAGATCTCGTTTCTTGGTGTTTTGGATCAATTATAGTGATTACATTCAGCGATGCCATAGTCCTAGACTATCAAGCATCATTTCATTCGGGTAATCTCTGCCATTTCTAACGCTGTTTTCTTTAGTTCTCAAGATATGTTTCTCATAGCATAACCAAAGAATACTGACTGTCCATCAATACAGTATTTGCATGATAACCTCCAGCTCTTATTCCGTGTCTACTTAAGACCTCATTGATTATTATTTAGCTAGCGAGAGAGAGAGAGAGAGAGAGAGAGAGAGAGAGAGAGAGAGAGATAGAGAGAGAGAGAGAGAGAGAGAGAGAGAGAGAGAGAGAGAGAGAGAGAGAGAGAGGATTTGACTTATTTGATTTACCTTAATTATAAAGGGTCACAAATTGAGCGCCGGCTTCCTGGCTTAGAGGTTACGACTTTTCTTCCTAATCTCTTATACTCTCGTGGTTAACGTGATGACGGTGAGAATCAGCAGTGGTTTGAATCGCATCGGTAACCTACGGGGTATGTAAGCCGGCCGCTCAGAAAGCAATGGCAAACTACTGAGCATAATCTTGCCAAGAAATCAACATACAGCTGAAAGATGCTGGTGTTGACAGCAATGTCCTGTAAAGGTGTAGCATGATGTCTTCAGACGTTCGCATCCCCAGTCCATTTACATTTCTCAATACTTAGTAGTTAACCACAGTAAGCCGTCTTGATACCCTAACTAAAAATAGAATCGAAGATTTTAGTTTAAGGGAAGGAAGATGAATGGTGGGGACTCAATTTGATTGGGTAACCCTTGGGCTGGTAACGCTCCTTAATACATAATTAGCCCGCCAGTCGAAGCATTGATTCCAACCAGTAAAGACGTGTTCAAGATGCAGTGGTAAAACTTGCCCAAAAGCATTCTTTAAGATGTGGTCATCTGCACTTCAGGTACCTAAATCATTTAATATGTTATGTGTAAACCTGATGAAGTGAGAGAGAGAGACGAATGGCCGAGTATTTTCTTGAGAAAATGTGAAAAGAAGACAGGACTTCGTTGTACAGTGACTCTAAAACTGCCGCTCAAAACCTGTCATGTCTACCGCAGTGAAACATTCTTACCATGTCTATTGTCTGTCTGATTTGATGATTTGCATATGCTTATGACTGTAAACTACGCTCAATGCATATTGCAAAACCTTTGTGCGCTCTGAACATTCGTTGAGTGCCTATCATGACCATTCTTAACCAAACTGTACATTGCTCTTGAGAGTTACCTTTGGCAGTTCTGTTTCAGAATGTGTGATGCTACATACTGCATGTAATTTCTCCCTTATAATGGCTGAGAATGTTTGGGTGAATGAGATGGTAATTATATAATTAACTTCTCATATTTGTAAAAGTAAAGACACTTATTAAATCCATGTTTGCAGGACTGCATTGCACTGTAGAAATTACAAAGTTCATGTAATGTCTGGTGACTGTATTACGATCAGGAAAATTGTCAAAAGCATTCATATAGATTTGCCTAGGATGAAATTTCTCTTTGACGTTATGCACTGGTCCTTTGCAACAATAGTTTAGGTTTATATGAACTACATTCCAATAAGAGGCAATAGGTGACATAACCTACAGTGTCTGTCAGATGAATACATGGGAAGGCTCATGCTATTTGTCAGGGAAAATTCATGTTTTCTTTCATTATGTGTATTCCACATGTGAAAGCATTTCTAGTGCATGATTTCTGCCATACAATGCCTACTTCTTGGTGCTTAATCACACTGTCTGTTCTCATGGTACACCGGTCCCTGTGATCTACTCATTGTGAGAATTTACAAGATAATTGTGTGAAGCTGCCTCTGATTAGGAGTATGTGCCTATGACTTCACGGTTTTGGGGATGAACCTGGAGAAAGGATATCACCCCAAACCCCCAAATAAATTGCACTTCATCATCAGTGAGAGGCGGGTGTTCGAATATCACACTCCCTTTCCCCTCCCATTCCTCTCTGAATCTGTGATAGTACTGTATAACTATGACCATGTTAAACAGATGTAAAACACATGTTGCGCCTTTGTTTATTAACAGAGAATGAGGAAGATGGGGGAGGCCTTTCAATTACCAGGACAACTCCAGGGAAGTCCTGAGCTCTAGCTTCAACTCCAGCTGAAAAGTCAAACTCCAAAAAGTACCACATGAACAACAGGTTGCAAATGTTCAGCCTGAATCCACTAATTCTGGCCTATACAGTTGGCACTGAAGAAATAGTCTTTGATGAGAAGCCTAAAACAGGGATACTCTCCAATTTTGTAAAAGCCCCAGGCTATATCTTCAAGATAAATTCAAGAAGAAACCTTAAGAGGAGAGATTACCTGGTTTTCAGCATGTCACTACTGGCTAAGAGTGGACATTAAAGGTGCACTTGGAGCAGACTATATCACAGCTTATTATTAATATTGGCTGAAAGGCTAATGGAGAAGAAGTATAGAACATAAAGCAAATTCTCAAAATGGATTAGTGATAATTAGGTGTAGTGATTCAGTTACATCAGAACCTTTTGTGGGAGATAGACTGGCAGAGAAGAATGATGGGACATAATAGTTTTTAGATCTTCATCTACTGAAAAGTAAAACTAATCCCAAATTATCAACTTTGCGAACAGTCTACTCACCCTTCGGAAGGACATGTTTGTCACTTGCTTCGGACTAGTCAAAGTAGGGAATAGCCTGAACTGGAAAAACATTATGGGGAAAGCTGAAACCTGAGACATTCCCAACACCTTCATAGGTGCTAAAAGACGGTACACGTATCAGTATAGCAGTGTCTCCCCATACTTGTGCCCGGCTATAGGTTTATCATGTGTTTTCCTCATTTGACGGTTGGAAAAGTGATGATAGCATGATTTAAGTGTTGTGGTGTAGGATATCTTGATGAAGTAGAGATGTGAAGGAGGAGGGTTTGTTTTAGATTAATGTTTCTGTGGGGATATTGAGTGATGTGTTTGGGTTTTCATAGATAATGTCACTATATTTTGCATATAAACTTATATTTGAGATGTAAATTGTTGGCAGAATATGAAGCCTGAGTCTTCACTTGACCTCATCAGACATTAATAAAAGATTAGTTGTAAGAGAACAGTTTTGAGATATATGTCCCTGTGGTTGTCTTGTCCAACTGGCGTCAAGCATCTTCATGGTGACTGTTACTCTACTGTTGTGGTTGGTTACAGATATTGTGGAAGTTCCTGTGTGGTTGTTGTCAAGTATCTTCCATGATGTATGACTTGTCTAATCTGTTGGTGTGATCATTCCTTTGTGAATGTTTGTCCAACTGTTGTCAAGATCTTCTCATGTTGATGTCTTGTTCAACCAGTGTAAAATACAGTTGTTGTTGTTTATGTTCACTACAATGGTACAATTGTCAATGTGATCATTTGTCCAAGTGTCTTGTGTCACTTGAAATAAGTAATGAGATCAAAAATGAGGTTGGCGATCAGAGCACAGTCAGCTGGAAGATGAGAGAACTGCTTTCATTGGTTACTGTGGCTAACTGCCAAGATCTATATATATATATATATATATATATATATATATATATATATATATATATATATATATATATATATATATATATATATATATATATATATGGCCTAGAAGAGAAATCATCTATAAATAATTCTGTGTAGAACTTAACTTAGGTCTAATTTCTCACAGTGGGGGTACTCGATGAGCCAAAATTCTGAATGGTTTCTCTACAAGGGTTATGCGAGAATAAATATCAATACCTCTAGACAACACTTGCTGTTACTAACCTGTATCTTTTATAGAGAGATATACTTTATAGAACTTCACTCATTAGAACTTCTGTAATTCTCTATAAACCCACAAAAAACCTCACAAAAGGATATGCAAAAAAAAAAAAAAAAAAAAAAAAAAATGGGCACGCAGGCCAGATTTATATTCAGCCCTTTCAATCACTAATCTTTCGTTCAATAGTGCAATCAGTAGTGCATGATATATTCACATAGGCGAAAACATTGTCAAATGAATGTTGTAAACATAAACAATGCATTTTACCATATTATGAGACAAATCCCCCAACCATCAACACATCTCCCACCCAACACACACCCCTCCCCCTACACACACCCCGCCCATCTCCCAACCATGACACGCTCACCAATCCACCCACCCACACAGTCCTAAACGATCCAGACAAACACACATTCCCTAACCACACATCCCCCATACACATCCCCACCAACCCACACATTCCACCGCCAACCCACACAACCTGCCACTTTAGTTAGTTAGTCGCGGTTCCAACTTCACGGCAATGGGTCGTCCCCATTATGCTCCGTTCCTGTGCCAGTGAATATCACACAAAATGCTCCTCACTGCCCTATGTGAACAATGGAATAGACAGGAGTATCGGCAAGCCAACAGCCCGCAGAGGTACACTGTGCATAATGCCGCCGTCAGAATGCCAACACAAAAGTCCTGCCACTATATACACACATCCCACATCCACCCACCCACACATCCCACGCACACATCCCCACCCACACAATCTCCCCCACCCACCCACACACACATCCCACATACATACACATCTACCCACCCACACATACATCCCCCACTCAACCTCCAAACTACACACACTCATCCACCCACACTTCCACGCACAATCCCCCACCCACACAATCTCCCCCACTCACCCACACACACATCCCCATCCATACACATCTCCCCACCCACATATGCATCCTCCACTCACACTCATCACCAAAACCACACACACTCACCCACTGACACATCCTCCACCCACAAACACCCCAATCATCCATCCCCCATCAAACATCCCTCAACCACACATCCCCCACCCACACACACATCTCCACCAACCAATACATACCACGCCCAACCACACACACGTCCCTCACCCACTCACACATTCCCCTAGCATACACATACATACTAACCCACACACATCTCCCCACCAACACGCACTTCCACACACACACATCCCCACCCAAAACCCCGACCCATACATACATTTTCCCATCCACCCACACATCCCCGATCCACTAATATACATCTCCCACCCACACACACCCCACCACCCACATATAAACCCGCACCCACTCATACATCCCCACCCACAAACATATGCATCATTCACCTACACGCATCCCCCACACTCATTCCCCACACACACTCCCACACACCCACTCACACATCCCCACCCATCCACACATCCCCCACACACACATCTCCCCATCCACCCACACATCTCCCACCCAACACGCATCCCCAACCCACACACTCATCCCCCCACACACACATCCCCACTCACACATACCAACACAGAACTGGCACTATTAGCCACCGGACGCTGATGCATATGCTGTGGGGAGGATCTGAGCACCTATGGACATGTCCGGAGTGCAATGAAGATACCCCAACTGACAACTGAGAACTGAGTAACTGATAACTAACATACTCCCAAACACACATCTTCACATCTAAACACATACAATATGCCTCCCATAATCACTGAAACTAATATGAACAAACTCCCACACTTCACACACACATATACACTGACGATTATCGTGATCTTCTCACAAAAATGTAAAATACAATTTATAAAAAAAGGTATACATATACGTTGTGTAAAGTAAAAAAAAATAGTGATGCTTCCACACACAGAGACAGACACACACACATTCTCTCTCTCTCTCTCTCTCTCTCTCTCTCTCTCTCTCTCTCTCTCTCTCTCTCTCTTTCTCTCTCTCTCATTCACACTCACTAACTTTCCCACTCTAGCTGCGGTAATGTACATGTGTTTATATTATACGTGATAAAATCAAGTGGCATTCAAAATGATATTATGAAAGATGAGAATACACAAAATAAATATGGAGAGAGGGATAGCGAGAGAGAGAGAGAGAGAGAGAGAGAGAGAGAGAGAGAGAGAGAGAGAGAGAGAGAGAGAGAGAGAGAGAGAGAGAGAGAGAGAGAGAGTGAAAGTTGAGTTGAATTGAGCTAAGAAACGACATTACTGCACTCAGGACATTCCCATACTTGCTTCGTACCCTCGTTCAACAGCTAGCGAAGAGTGATACTACTAATCGTTCCAACTGCTATCTAATTGAAAGTTCTCCTGGTTTCCCTCTCAGTTTTAAGATTCGTCTAGAACCTATGCTGATCCCCACCATATCATTCTCTCCAATCAAATATGGGTTCCCATTCTGTTCCACCGCCTATTCATCGTCCACCGTGCCCCATAGACGCCAGATTACCTCTCACCTGTCCATAGGCAATCTACCACAGACGTGCATACCCGGCAGGCTATCAGTGTGTTTATTTCCCCGCACTCTATATGACCAGGGCATAAAATCCACACAATTCTCATAATCTACGACCTCTGAAGCGAGGCAAGACATGCTACACGAAACATTTCTTTCTCTACTTACTATGCATACTCCGTGAGTCCAATCGTCTCCGGCTGCTGTTACTGCTTCCTCCTCAATTCTCATGCTGGAGGTGGTATGCCAGATTCTCATTTTTCAAACATAGTTCACTAGCAGTGACAGAGACAAAGACACAGAGAGAGAGAGAGAGAGAGAGAGAGAGAGAGAGAGAGAGAGAGAGAGAGAGAGAGAGAGAGAGAGAGAAGAGAGAAGAGAGAAGAGATCTGGTGCGGAAGTACACCAGTGTCTTACTCCTTGCTTTATCAGTTGACAGTTGCCCAACGTAGTTGCGATTTGAAGTACAAATAGGATATTTCTGTGTCTCAACTGATCTCTCTATTCATCTATCGACTTACCTTTTGTGTGAGGAACATCGCACCCATAACAGACTTTCGATACTTCCCTTTCTCATCAGTCAGACGTCTTGCCAGTACTGCTGTCATGTGTGCAGTGTCTATGAGATCCTGAATCCATCCCAAGCTGTGGTCTTCTTTCACTTCGCCTTCCCAGTACACAATCCTTCATAATTATCTTCTGCAGACTTTCATATCATTTTACCTGTCCGAAATATTTTATTTTCCTCATTTTCGTTTGTCTTATTAGCCAGTCTTCTTTAAAACAGAGTTTGTTCTTCTTTACGTTCTATGGGTTTTTAATATCCTCTGTAGGATTTATATGTAAAGTCGACTTTGTTATATTCAGCTTATTTATTAAATGTCCAAGATTACTACTGTTCAAACGGTTCCAATCCAAAATGGTTTTAATTGATTACATTTTAGAGATCAATGTTTGGTCTTCTTTTAATTTTTGTCACCACACGCCCATCACTCTCCCCCGATGGTGTTTCCACCTTGTCGTGGTGGGGGAGCTTGAGTTTCTCAATGACCCTGAGAGCTATGCCGGCGGTAGCGTAGCTACCAGCAGGGCCTCCCAAGCCGGACAGGTCAAAGGGTAGAGAACAGACAAAGAGAAACACCCTGGTCCTCCAGGTTGGGGGTTGAAGCGTGGGGTTAACATCCCCACCTTTGAAAAAACCTTTCTTTGTTACGAAACAAATACATGAGCCTCGATATCGGACTGACTTATCTGGACAACGACCTTGGAACGTTAAAGGACTTTTGAGATTTTAAACATGGAATGTACGGACACTATATCGAGCTGGAGCGGCCGAAGAACTAACCCGGGAGCTGGTTGAATATCAAATGGATATCACAGCAATTCAAGAAATAAGGTGGCCAGGAGAGGGTACTTTAGAGCAAAATGGAATGATTATAATATATGGAGGAAACACCCAAAATAAACATGAATTAGGAACAGGATTTGTCATCAAAAAAGAGTTATGGGGGAACGTTTTAAACTTTAAAGCTTTTAATGACAGGATTAGTAAATTACGAATAAAAGGTAAATGGAAAAATATAACGATGATTAATGTACATGCACCTACTGAAGAGAAAGAAGATGATATTAAAGAAGACATTTATAATGATCTGGAAGATGTCATAGAAGAAACCCCCAAACAGGACATCCTGATTGTGCTGGGAGACTTTAATGCAAAAATAGGTAGAGAACAAACTAATAAAAAAGTGGCCGGTATGGAAAGCCTACATACAACTTCAAATGATAATGGATGGAGAGTCATCAATCTGGCAGAAGCCAAAGGACTGCAGATTAGCAGTACCAGACTACAAAGAAAGGATATACACAAACAAACTTGGAAATCATGTGACAAGAGAACCTATAATCAAATAGATCACTTTTTAATTAACAACAGAAATGCATCAAACATACAGCAAGTCAGAAGTTATAGAGGAGCTGAGTGCCACAGTGACCATTTCCTCGTTGGAGCAACATTTAAAATAAAACTTAAGAGAGCTTTCTATACTAAATTACAAAGATTACACCCAACATATAACAGAGAAAAACTACAAGACATTACAGTCAAAGAGAAATTTACAGATGAAATAAAATGTAAACTTGAAACTTTGCAAAACCCTTTGGAGGAAAGCGTTGACCAAACTTGGTTGAACATCAAGAATACAATTCAATCTACCGCAGAAGAATGTCTCGGTGTGTTAACCACGCATAGAAAGAACAGATGGTTCAATCAAAAATGTGAAGAAGCAGTCACTAGGAAGAAGAATGCCAGACATGTATGGTTAAATGACATCAATAACATCCAAAAGGAAGAGCATTATAGAAATGAATGTAAAGAGGCTACAAAAATAGTCAGACAGCAGAAGCGAGAATATATGAGTAATATAATCAAAGATATGGAAACTAATCACCAGAAAAATGAATCCAGAAATTTTTTAAAGTACTGAAGTCAATGAAACGAGGGCACCAACAAAACACATATGGTTTAAAAGATTAAAATGGGAATATGATAAATACCAATGAGGAAATGTGCAACACATGGAAAGAATATTTTATTGAATTACTAAATTGTGAAGCTCCAAGTAACATTTTCCCACAGGAAGAGGTTCTAACATGCGAACCACAAATTGAAGAACCTACATTTGAAGAAATCCTATATGTAATCACACGACTTAAAAACAATAAGGCAACTGGGACTGATGGAATTGCTGCTGAATTTATAAAGGCAGGTGGCCATGCATTACATCTAAAGCTATACGAACTAATAATAAAAATCTGGAGGACAGAAGAATTACCCCATGACTGGAAAGAGTCATTATTGATACCTATCTTTAAGAAAGGAGACAAGTTCCAATGTGGAAATTATAGAGGAATATCACTACTGTCCACAAGCTATAAGATACTATCCGCAGTATTACTAAATAGACTAAAACCATATTCAGAAGACATATTAGGTGACTACCAGGCGGGTTTTAGACAAAACAGATCAACAATAGATCAGATATTTATCTTACGACAAATAGCCGAGAAACATTGGGAATATAAAAGAGATCTCCATAACATTTTTGTGGATTTTAAAAAGGCTTATGATAGTGTCCATAGGAATAGTCTATGGAATGTTATGCAGGAATTTGGAATACCAAGGAAGTTAATTAACATGACCAAACTATGCATGGAAGATACTTATAATATAGTAACATATAAAGGCAGGAAATCAGACCCCTTCCAAATAACATCTGGCTTGAAACAGGGTGATGCACTATCGCCGCTACTCTTCAATCTGGCTCTAGAGAAAGTTGTAAGGAAGGTAAAGGAGGAATGTGATATTGGAGGAACATCCAAGCTGCTTGGTTATGCAGATGATATAGATATTATAGGGCAAAGTGAACAAAAGACATTAGAAATATTGACTCACTTAAAGGAAAAGCCCAACAGATGGGGCTGGTTATCAACCAAGATAAGACAGAATATATGGTAATTTCAAGAGACGGAATGGCTAAAAACTCTGGCCACATACAAATAGATAATATGACCATTAAAAGAACGGAAACATACAAATACCTGGGTACAATCTTCAACTGCTCCAACATCATAAGGGAAGAAATACAAACTAGAATCAACTCTGGAAATAAGATATACTATGCACTACAACATCTACTAAAATCAAAGGCGCTATCTCGTAACACCAAAATCACAATATACAAAACACTGATCAGACCAGTTGTGCTGTATGGCTCTGAAACCTGGAGTACAACGAAAGGAGACGAAGCCTTGTTACAAACCTTTGAGAACAAATTTTAAGACGCATCTTTGGACCCATTAGGGATACACAAAGTGGAGAGTGGAAAAGAAGAAGTAACAAAGACATTTATGATTTGTTTAAGTCCCCGCTAATCACTGGTATCATGAAGGCTAATAGACTACAATGGCTGGGGCATATAGAAAGAATGGAAGATAATAGGGAAACAAAACTCGCTTACACTCAGGAAATAAATGACCGTAGACCCCGAGGTAGACCAAGAAGGCGGTGGAGAGATAATACATTACAGACCTACAAGCACTTGGAATCAACGACTGGCAAGAGAAGGTCCACCAGAGAGACGAATGGAGACAGATTGTATTTGCAGCAAAGAACCTCAATGGCCCCGGAACGTGAAGAAAAAAAAGACACGGGCCCCTCACTCCCCAAATAAAGCTAGACATTTAAATCTTCTCACCTTTTCCTTTTTTTTAATTTTTTTTTTCTTTCCGGTTTTTTTAAAAATTTTTTTTTATTTAATTTGTTGGGCCAA
>JACEFZ010000416.1:0-51303 GCA_014155875.1 Cepaea nemoralis
GCACCCCTGCTTTAGGGCAGTGCGTTTATGGTGCTAGTTGCATATTTGTATACACCAATCGTAGCTTGATGGGAGATGTGATCAATACCACGCCAGGGCCCGTACCTCCGATAAAATTTCCCGGTACCCGTGTTAGCCTGAGTCGACGAAAGAGCCTATGTCAGTTTTTTAAACAATCCCAGATTCGCATAATATCACCTCACAATTTCCCATACAACCAACAAATTCAGGCCTGACATAAAAATGATGGCACTTTTATTCTGGTGGCGGTGTATCTCGGGGTCGGCCTCTGCTACAGTCCACATGTTTGTGTGTGAGCTGGACATGATCAATACAGGCATTGATATTGCATGGTGGGAGCAAGACGCAGCTGATCACGTTTCATTTAGTGCAAAGATCAGAAAATGGAATAAAGATAAAGTAGAAAAATATTGTAGATAGCTCACACACTGAGCGTGTGAGACGTCAGATGGTGCGTGAAGGTGGAAATGACCATGTGATCACATGCATCCACTATGGACGAACATTTACGGCGCGAGTTGGTCTGTTCAGTCACATTCGCTATCGCCATGGCTTGTATTTATTATGTCTTTTTTTTTAGAGCGTAATGTAACAAACTACGGTCTATCAAAACGGCAGGATGAGAGCTGATGTATCTTAGTCACCCTTGTTCAAACAAATTAATTCTTCATTGACGGGTAGCTAGTATATATGGCCGATATTGTTTAGTGTTCATGGCTGAAGACCAAAACTCGTGGCCTACAATTTGTACCAAATGTTGTTGTTGTTTTTTTTAACTTCTGTTTACTTATTCCAAATGAATATGAATATGAAATTATTAATCAACATCATACCGGCCCGGGCTCCCTGGCCGAGGAGTTAGCAGCTTTCTCCGTTAACCCCGAATACTCTCGTGGTTGACGTGAGCGCACGAGAATTAGAAGCGGTTCGAGTCGTGCCAGTGACTTATGAGAGTATGGAGGCGGTCGCTCAGAAAGTCGTGGCGTGCTGATGACCGTAATCTAGCCTAGGAATCAACATACAGCTGAAAGATGCTGGTGTTGACCGCAATATCCTGAAACAGGATGGAAACGCGGACAAAAAAAAATCATACCGGCCCGGGGCGGAGGAGTTACGGACGCAGTTGGTAATCCCAGCATACCGCGATTGCGGGAGATTTGGCAGCAGATCGCCTTGTGTTGGTCTTTTACGAAATGGCATCGGTGCCGGTCGTTCAGAAAGCAATGGCAAACTACTGAACGTAACTTTGCCAAGAGATCACAAACAGCATAAAATGCTGGGGTTCACTGCGACGTCCTGCAAAGGATATGCAACTAACTTTTTTTAAAATCAACATCATTGCACTTGGGACATCCCCACGCGTGCTCCGTTCCCATCTTCAGCTGCCAGAGAAGAGTCCCCATGCTGAATGTACCAATGACAGTCTGGCTGTCCGTCCAACTTGGTTTTCTCCTACGCGCAGAGTGTCACCCAGGCACTCTACTCACCCTGGCCTCTTGGGATGCGAATTCTCTTTCTGTTTTGCTCTTTGTCTAGATATAAGCACAGTTTGAGATAGTTTTGAAGGTAGTCAGTTAGTCAATTAGTCACGCTTCCAACTTCTCGGCAAAAGGTAGCCCCATTGTGCTCCATTTCTGTGTCAGAGAATGTCACACAAAATACTCCTAATTCGAGAATCTCAAAACTGAGACGGAGGTCCAAGAGAACTTTCAATCAGATAGCGGTGGGAACGATTAGTAGTATGACTCTTCGCTGGCTGTTGAACGAGAGGACGGAGCACGTATGGGAATGTCCTGAATGCAGTGATTTCGGTACTTAACTCAACTCAACTCTTATTTTCCACATATCTACCCTTGGCAAGCAGTGAAATGAACCATTCGTTCTCGAGCTAGTGGCCCGTGACATACCTCAAATTCATCATCATGTGCCACGCCGATAAACCAGGTTCGGTCATGTTTAGCCATCTCACTCGATCACAGGATTCGTGAATCAGCTCTGTGTTTTTGTCTCGATTATGCCATGTGGCTAAGCCATCCAGATATTTACTCCTCTGCCTTCCCCTTGTTCTTTTTCCCACGGCTTGCCAGCTGTCACTAAGTCCTCTAGTTTATTTCATCTCATAGTCCTAAGAATATCCTGACGCTCTATGTCTAATATATCCAATCGATTTAGGGTTTTCATTTGTATCTTGTGGACTTTCTCACTGGTTTTTCTGTATGCCCATGGTATTCTTTGCATTTTCCTCAGTAGCCACATTTCCACTTCCATTAGATGTTTCTCAGCCTGTCTGCTTATTGTCCACGTTTCATAACCTACTTCAAAGTAGGGTTGTCAGACGT
Organism: Cepaea nemoralis; assembly: GCA_014155875.1. Taxonomy (NCBI): domain Eukaryota; kingdom Metazoa; phylum Mollusca; class Gastropoda; order Stylommatophora; family Helicidae; genus Cepaea; species Cepaea nemoralis. The sequence goes on from JACEFZ010000416.1 coordinate 2,361, forward strand.
TATAACTGAGAAAGCGGCACATTTCTCTTAAATTTAAGAAGAATGGAGAGAGAACCCAGAGGTGTTTCCAAGGCACCAGGGCCAGGTTTTATACTGGCTAAGACCTACTAACACGTCCTAGTCGTGCGTCCTGGGCAACAGGTCCCTTCAGGGTTCTGGCTAACGTAGTAGGGTGGCTGATTCTTCCGAAGTCGGAGAGTATCTGCCTGCACGGCGAGGAACCACCTGTCCTCACACCAATAATCCAGACATGGGACAACGGATACCCACGCAAACCTCAGTCCGGTATAACATCACACTGTTGTTGGACCTTCATCCGACATACGTCCTTCATGCTGGAGTTCACAGCCAGCGAACGCAAGCAAGCACCAGCAGCAAGAAGAATCGAAGAATCCTGGAATTATCGTTTTTTGGCATGTTGAAATCCTTTAATACCGTAATTAAAACATAGCAATTGTTATCACACATGACACATAAGAACGTAATTCATGACACCGGTCACGGAGACCACGTGGTTACAATGCTAACGGCTTACAACTAGGTCCTCACAAACCACAGGTCACAACACGGGGAGCCCCCCTGACGAAATAGTTACGACCGCCCGCCTCGAGGGGAGAAGATTGTGGGTTCGATTCCGAGCTAGGTCGTACGGTTCACGAGTGCAATTTTCTCCGTAGACTCCTGGGGATCGTCGCTGGAGCTACGGAGTTCATGCATTGTGTAATGCTTTCAATAGGCCGTCCTGCGGAAAGAGACCGAGCTATATGTGATAATCCCAGTGAAATAAAATCAATCTTCGTGCCTTGTTTTAAACATTTTTTTAAGGTCATAACACAGAAAACTATAACCACAGCCACAATGACAATAACATTACTGTGTCTGCAGATGGACATTTGGAAACAGTTAGACTGAATTAAGTACATTGCAAACCGCTTAAGTCGATCTCGGGTGTGGCGAATTTCTGTTGTGAAGAAAATTTGTTTATCCCCAGCCATTGTTCGTCTTTGTCTCTTGTCTCTTATAAGAGGAATTTCTGTTCCAGGTGAGTTTGCCTTATTAGGTCTGCACTGTATAACATTTATAACTAGGGGTACACAGGACATTTGGTGTCCCGAAAGCATTATTCGGGAAACTTGATTTATTTACATAAAAATCAGAACTGTCCTGGAAAACCAGGTGTAGACCATCTTACCTCGAAAGCCACTCTTCTCCCTGTAGTAATATTGACAGCATATGTTGAGTTCCTATGTCTTTGCATGAATAAACAACACCTAAGGGATAGAAGAGGAAAGTAAGGCCTGTATGAGTGAGGATTCCCATCGCCTTATTTTCTCGGCATGACAACAATTAATGTCACCATTTTTTTCACTGTAGGGATAAGTTCAGTGAAGGGCGGTAGACCACAGTTGGGCTTGCTGACGAGCTTACAAGACGTAACCTCAACAAGAGCATCATCACCTGCAGTGGTGAACTCCGCTGTTCTTGCCAAAACAAATAGAGGCCAGAACCAGATACTCTCAGCAAGCGACAGGACAAATACGACGACAACAGCTTACCAAGCCCGTGGCTACGAATGCTGCTTCCATCAATAATCAGAAACAGCCTGGCAGGAAAGCTTCAGCTGTTGTTGGGCAGAAGTCTGGCAGCGCAATTGGAGTAGGGACATTAAATGCATCGGCCAGAATTAATAATTTGTTGTCCAGACTCAGCAAGTTGAGAGCTAATGTTCCTGGTTCTACTCATTGGAATTCTTCTGCAGCCGTTGTAAGGAAGAAAGATCCTCAGAACACGGAAATGGAGAAGAAAGCTTCCTACCCTACTATGCCAGTGAAGAATGAACCGTCCAGACTAATAACAGTTTTACCACCGACAACCACTACCAAACTTCCTGTTACCACCAGTGAACAAAGAACAACAACAACGCCAACAACTACAACTACACCCACAACGACAAGTACTACTACAACCACTACGACGACGACGACGACTACTACTACTACGACTACTACAACTACAACACCACTACCTACAACTATTGGTGCTTTTTATCAAGGAGCAGTGTTAGGCGGCGATATACCCATGGCAGAACAACAAATGGTTTTGGAATCTTTTTCTCATGACGTTTTGAAACTCACGCCTTCATCAGATTCCACAAACACGTCATCAAACGCTCGTAGGGCGTGGCTTATGTCATCAATAAAAACAATGACCAATGAAATGTCAGCAGGAACTGATAGAAGAAGCAGTTCCGATTCAGGTGGCTTCTTTCAGTTCTTGAACAGCAAAGGACCTCCTCCAAGTATTCGTAGAGGTTATGGTCAAACGTTCTCGTCCGCTTTGTTGTCTCGTTCTCGTTTTGATGATAGATATTCTGGTGGTGGTACCGGCAATTTAAAGCTATATTCTAACAATGCACCACATAATGTCACATATAAGCATTCGGGAGCGGGGTATGCCAGTTCCTACCCCCTAGATACCAATTAAATATTCGTCCTAGGTTTGGTTATAACATTGGCTTTCAAAACCAACGAGAAATATGAAATTACTAAGAGAAAATTACCAAGGTAATGAACTTCCTAATGGTGCAGGCACGCCTCTTTTGGATGCCCCGCCCCCGTATGTTACTCCTAGCCCATATGACTCCTATTATTGGGACAAGCTTCTTGCTCACCTCTCTGATTTCATCCTTACAGATGCCACGGGGGGCCAGGCTTCCGGCACCAAAGGAGGGAAAGCAGGGATGTCTTCTTTACTGGGGAAGCTAGCAGTCAGGTTGGCTACAAAGTCTGTGGCATCTGCTGCTAGTCAGAACAGCGTCCAGACACCGCAAGTCGCCAAGGGATATCCTCAGCCAGTTGCACGCCCGCAATACCCACCATCGGAGTGGTCAGGTTTGTTTGATATGCCACCGCATCTCCAGCAACAGGTCGGTCAAAAAACCTGGCCACAGTATCCAGCACAACAGTTTCCTCCTCCGCAGCAACAACCATATCAACAGCAACATTATCAACAGCAACCACCACTACCACAGACGCAACCACAACAACAACAGCAGCAGCAGCATCAACAGCAGTACCAGCCACAGTATCCACAACCCTTGCAGCAAGCTCCACAGCAAGTGAACCCTCAGTGGTATCAGAGTCAACAACCCTGGCAGCCACAAGCTGCACCTCCACCCGAATCAACAACACCAACAGATGCAAGCCGCCCATATGAACTCACAGTGGCCGCCACAGAATCCTCATTCTCAGGCATTACAACCTGGTTTACTACAAGCACCTCAAAGCTCACATTGGCAGGGTTCGTTTGGCCAACAACAAGTCCCAAGGCCTTCTATCAGCAGCCTCCGCAGCCTTAACCCATCTACAACACTACAAACAAAGTCCACAGGCTCAGCAGAAACCGCAGTCACATGCACTCACGCCGTTACAACCTGTCCAAAATCAAACAGCAACTCCACACGTAGAACCTGCAGCAGCCCACCCGGTGATCACTACAACAACTGGTCCAGTTGATCCCTGGGTTTATGATAAGCTCCCGACGAATGTGTCAACTGAGATACCACCGGTGGAACCATTAGGCAAGCCAGCCCTTCTTACTCTTTATCTGCTGACTTCCCCATCTACAGCGTAACATGGTTGGTTCAGTAAAGTAACACATTTAACAGCAATATATTCTTAACTGGTTCAGTGCTAAACAAAAATTAGGTTTGGACCAAACATGGTGCACAATGAAATCAACAAGTATTATAATGTAAATTTCCATTTACTGAGCATTAAAATTGCGTAGGTTATAACAAAACAAAATATGATGACACAATCTGTCCAAATTGAAGGTCACATTTGGCGATATATTATCCTTCGGCACTGAATCAGTTAATAAAATAACAATGACTTTACATAATTTAGGGTGTAATTTTAATGACTGTGCAATGTTTGAAAATACTGCCGGTCCACGTTTTGTATTCACTCTCTGTAGAGTTCATGCAACATAATAGGTAAATACAAAACTTGGACCGGCAATATTTTCAAACACTGCAGTCATAAAAAATATACCCTAAATATACAGTTTATATATCTGATGCTTCCATTTCAAGAGAGTAACTCAACCCTGGACAATAATATATCCAACAAAGCAACAAGAATAACATAAAATTTAACAAAATAACAAATTCAACAGAGCAATAAATTTAAAGCGGGCTCTTTGGCGAAGAGCCTAGGAAGTTACTGACAATGACGTTAGCGCGGTCGGACGAGGGTTCGATTCCTGGGCTGGTCACTCGCTACGGGAGGGAAAGACTGATCCCCTTGTCCCTCCATGCACTTGGGCCTACACAGTGTGAGGTCCTAACACGTCCTGCTTCGTTTGTTTTTTTTTTTTTAAATATAAATTTAACAATATAACACGTTAGGAATTAACAAATTTAACGATACATTCAGCAAATTAATGGGGTAACAAAGTAACTAGATAAGCAAATTAACGAGTTTAACAGAGTAACAGTCAACTACTGGCATTTAAACAGTGACAAAATAACGATGCTTTGATTCTCCTACTAACAATATCATGTCTTCCTGGTTAATTTTTTTATTTTGCTTTCGCTCGCTTTGAACTCCAGCGTAGTCCACACGCCTGCTAGTCCTTCTAGTTTACTGGTATGATTTTTGCGAGTGGATTAGCTTTCCCTATTATTAGTGTCCCTCGCCATCATTCCAACCCATTCTGACTTTAGGGATAATTTACGTCCCCAAGTCAAGGACGGGAATTCAACATTTTAGTCCAACTGGCTGGTGTAGGAGTTGAACGCGTTACCTCGGCATCAGCACTGCGGAAGTTTCAGAACAAGCCCTCTTATCCCTTAGTCTTCCTTGTTTCTGATGGCCATTCGGGCAAAAGGCAATTCATCCTATTATAAAACTTTAAATGTAACACAGCGGGCGCGTTAGGCTACTGATTATGTCATGGGCAAGGTCGGAGGCGAGTGTACGCCAGGACTCGTCGCCTGCGAAAGTGTGGGGAGCGACTGACCACCTATCCTTCCTTGCTCCTAGATCTCACAAAATGTGATGGCGCTATCACATCAGAGAGCCATAGTAGGAAACCGCTCTGAGTTAAGTTTATTTTATTGTATTTATTTAATGTACCACCATGACTCTGTCAAAAGCATCAACAACAACTGCTGTTATCCACTGCCTAGTGTACTTTGCGGTGTAGGACGGGGGGGGGGGAGAGAGAGAGAGAGAGAGAGAGAGAGAGAGAAAGAGAGAGAGAGAGAGGGAGAGAGAGAGAGAGAGAGAGAGAGAGAGAGAGAGAGAGAGAGAGAGAGAGAGAGAGAGAGAGAGAGAGGTAATTCTTGAGCCTGAAGAATTAAGGCTGCTGGCTAGTACAGTCGCCACAAACTGCAGGTTAGGGTTTTCTCTTTTACCCCCGACATTTAAAAAAAATCCACACCTTACCGGGGATTGGAACCCGGGTCAAATCAAATCAAATCAAATCAACTTTATTAGGGTTACAAATTGGGCGCGCAGGCCCGTCTTACATTCGGCCCTTCCAATCACTCGTCTTTCATTCATCAAGAGCATTATACATTTACATAGGAAGAAAAATAAACATTGTGAAATGAATGTTGTAAACATAAACAAGGCAAATTACCATGTTATGAGGTCTCGTGAAGTAGATAGAGACGTTCTAGCCACTCGGCCAGCCGCTCCCCAACACTATGATAAACCCACGATCCGGTCCGATATGTAGAAGAAAAAACCTTTCCACCTCGGTAAACATGCTGTAGTGGCGTTGGTTATAATTGTGGTGGTTCAGTGTGCGGGTTTAGTTTCTTGTTACTTCTGTTTCAGTGTTAGCTGACTCCGATTTCGCCTGCGACGTTAGCTGGGGTTTGGCCCGGAAACCCACTTATATCAGTTGTGAGTGTAAGGTACTCATTTTTTTTTTAAATTTCAATATCCGCTGATTGTTTGGGCTGTATTAGTCTATAGGTGACATTCGACTCTTTAACTAGGAATGTATGTTCTTAAGGTTGAGCAAATAAGAGTCGACGCGTGAGTTAGTGATGTGCTTTCTTAAAGTTGAGCACATAGGAGTTGATTCTTGAATCAGAATTGTCCATTCTTAAAGTGAACATATGTGACATTCGATTCTTGTATTATGAATGTCCGTTCTTAAATTTGACCATATAGAAATCAACACATGAGTTTGGGATATACATTCTAAAAGTTGAGCATATGTAGGAGTCGAGTCTTGAATTAGTGATGTCCATTCTTAAACTTTAGGATATAAGAGTCCACGCTTTAATTAGTAATGTCTGTTCTTAATCTTGAGGATACAGGTAGTCGACGCTTAATTAGTGATGTCCGTTCTTAATCTTGATGCTATAGGACTCGACTCTTGAATTAGTGATGTCCGTTTTTAATCTTGATGATATAGGAGTCGAATCGTGGATTAGCGATGTCCGTTCTTAATCTTGATGATATATAAGTCGACTCTTGAATTAGAATTGTCCATTCTTAAACTGGATCGTATAGTCACACAGGCCGATATTACTTCCCAGAACAGTTCCTGGTACCCATTTTAGGCTGAGTCGACCTGCGAGTGGTCACCCAAACGTCTCAGCCACGCCGTCCCCGTGAATAGTGACAGATACGACTGTGACGTGTTAGTCGTTCTCGTGTATAAAGTCAGGCGTGATGAGCTGAGGTGAGCCGTTCTTTTCCTCGCCGCCTGACTTATCGAGATAAACCTCTGGTTCACCATTCTACCACACCGGGTCGACCATGAAGCGTTAGTTGTCTGGAAATAAATCCGATGAAGGACTGAATCCTGGGACACCGTTGGTAAGTACAGCAGACCACGGCACGAAAGTTCTTCAGAATATTATCATCATCATTGTCGTCATTTATAATCATCATAACTATTATCACCACCATAATTTAATGTTTCATTATTAACATTATCAGCATTATTGCTGTTAATAGTAGTAGCATCGAGTGCCTTTTCATCCGGCATGGGCGATCATGCAATTCCACATCTTGTAATCACATAAAGAATATATAACATAGTGCAATCATTGATTTAATGGACGGGTATCTTCTCTGGATGTGCGTCTATATTTGGAAGAACATGTGAAGATGTATATACTCTGTGTATGGGAGAGGAGTTAACAGGGAAATACATTAAATGAGAGAGAAAGAAAACCTGGTGTGAAGAGAAGAGGGAGCTAGTAAAAAAGAAAGAGAGGGCTAGGGAGAAAGTTAGTTAGTTAGTTAGTTAGTTAGTTAGTTAGTTAGTTAGTTAGTTAGTCAGTCAGTTAGTTAGTTAGTTAGTTAGTTAGTTAGTTAGTTGGTTGGTTGGTTGGTTGGTTAGTTAGTTAGTTAGTTAGTTAGTTGGTTGGTTGGTTGGTTCGTTCGTTCGTTCGTTCGTTGGTTCGTTGGTTAGTTAGTTAGTTAGTTAGTTAGTTAGTTAGTTAGCTAGTTAGTTAGTTAGTTAGTTAATTAGTTATTAGTTAGTTAGTTAGTTAGTTAGTAGTTAGTTAGTTAGTTAGTTAGTTAGTTAGTTAGTTAGTTATTTGGTTAGTTGATTAGTTGGTTGGTTGGTTGGCTGGCTGGCTAGTTGGTTCGTTGGTTAGTTAGTTAGTTAGTTAGTTAGTTAGTTAGTTAGTTAGCTAGTTAGTTAGTTCGTTAGTTAGTTAGTTAGTTAGTTAGTTAGCTAGTTAGCTAGTTAGTTCGTTAGTTAGTTAGTTAGCTAGTTAGTTAGTTAGTTAGTTAGATAGCTAGTTAGTTAGTTAGTTAGCTAGCTAGCTAGCTAGCTAGTTAGTTAGTTAGTTAGTTAGTTAGTTAGTTAGTTAGTTAGTTAGTTAGTTAGTTAGTTATTTGGTTAGTTGGTTAGTTGATTAGTTGTTGGTTGGTTGGTTGGTTGGTTGGCTGGCTGGCTGGTTGGTTCGTTGGTTCGTTGGTTAGTTGGTTAGTTAGTTAGTTAGTTAGTTAGTTAGTTAGTTAGTTAGCTAGCTAGCTAGCTAGTTAGTTAGTTAGTTAGTTAGTTAGTTAGTTAGTTAGTTAGTTAGCTAGCTAGTTAGTTAGTTAGTTAGTTAGCTAGCTAGCTAGTTAGTTAGTTAGTTAGTTAGTTAGTTAGTTTGTTAGTTTGTTAGTTAGTTAGTTGCTTTGCTGATCCGGCAGCTTCTGCACCTTGTCTTGTTCCAGAAGTAGGGGTGTTTTCTTTCCTCTGGAGTGAACTAGGCAGGCCGAGAGAGCGATCATGCTGCATGGGCAACACATGATCTCTATATTTTAGCCCAGGCTTTGGGCTATGGAGAGGCAATAGCTCAGAGATTGAAGGCCAAGACCAAAATTAGGAGGGTACTGATCAGAGAGTTGCTTTTTGCAGATGATGCTGCAGTTACAACCCACTCTGAGGAAGAATTGCAATGTCTACTATCTGCATTCTCCAATGCTTGTTCTGAATTTGGTTTAACAATTAGCAAAAAGAAGACACACATTATGTCACAAGGTGCACATGGGGTACCATCAATCTTTATTGACAACGCCGAACTAGAGATGGTAGACCATTTTACATATCTAGGATCAGTGGTAAATAGCAAATTATCCCTAGATCAGGAAATCAACATCCGGATTGGTAAGGCAGCAACAACAATGAACAGGTTAACAAAAAGAGTGTGGGAGAACAGGAAGCTTACTGCCAAAACAAAAGTCCTTGTCTATCAAGCCTGTATCCTTAGTACTCTTCTTTATGGCAGTGAAACCTGGACAACTTACTCACACCAAGAGAAAAATTTAAACAGCTTTCATATGCGAAGAATTCTTGGTATTAAGTGGCAAGACAAAATCACAAATACTGAAGTATTGGAAAGATCAGGTTGTGTGACAGTTTATTCCATGCTCAGTCTTCGTAGACTGAGATGGATAGGACATCTTAGGAGGATGGATGATGGTAGAATACCAAAGGATATCTTTTTTGGTGAATTACAGATGGGTAAGAGATCTCAGGGTCGGCCTCTACTACGATACAAAGATGTGTGTAAGCGGGACATGATTGATACAGGCATTGATAATGCACATTGGGAGCAAGTCGCCGCTGAACGTGTTGCATGGAGGGCAAACATCAGAAATGGAATAAAGACAAAAGAGAAAATTATTGCAGATAAGTCACACACCGAGCGTTTGAGACGTAAGATGTTGCATGATGGTGGAAATGACCACGTGTTCACATGCACCCACTGTGAACGGACATTTACAGCGCAAATTGGCCTTATCAGTCACATTCGCTACCGCCATAGGTAAAAGTTATTATGCCTTTTTAAAGCACAAGCTATCGTCTGTCAAGACGGCAAGGTGCCAATGAATGAATAGTTAGTTAGTTAGCTAGCTAGTTAGTTAGTTAGTTAGTTTTTTACAGGACTTCGTGGTCAACACCAGCATTTTTGTTGCTGTTGTTGTTCAGTAGTTTGTCATTTCTTTCTGAACGACCGGCACCTATACCATTTCGTAAATAAAAACAAGACACGGTGGTCTGCTCCCATATCACCCACAGCTGTGTTTCCAACGCGGATATTCTGTGTTTATTCCAACGCGAACTGTGTTTGTAATCCTTTCGCCACGTATCCGGCATAGTGAGAGAGTAAAGAATAGCATATGCTAAAATATAAAGCTGACGAACATAGCCTCATTTTAACAAGCACTATCATTTTAATGTCTCCCAAAAATAAACGGTCCACTGAAAAATTAACATCCATAACTTTTCCTGCTTCGTGTGCCTATCTGGTCTATTGTTTTACATTCGGCTACACATTTAAAACACAGGCAAGCACGCACGCACAAACAGTTACCTACATAATAACAGACACTTCTTTTTGTCTTTGTTTTGTGTTGGGTTTTCCCCCGCTTCAACTGAGTAATTTCAATGTATTGTCTTTTTTTCTGTTGTTTGTCGCTTCTTCTTCTTCTTCTTCTTCTTCTTCTTCTTCTTCTTCTTCTTCTTCTTCTTCTTCTTCTTCTTCTTCTTCTTCTTCTTCTTCTTCTTCTTCTTCTTCTTCTTCTTCTTCTTCCTCCTCTTCTCCTCCTCCTCCTCCTCCTCCTCGTCCTTCTTATTCTTCAGCGATCACCATTTGCAATGAGTCTATTCCGGCTAGAATGACGAACATAACAGTTCGCTTCAGATTTTCCCAGGTCCCCCGCAGTGTCTCGAAGGTTCTTTCCTGTGGGCCAGATTTCCTTTCACTGTCTGGCTAAGAGTCTTGTAGGACCTGTGCTAGGTTTTGTTGTTTTGCTCCACATTCGCAAGTGGCAGGCAGTGAGACCTTCTCGGTGGAGCATGCATTTACTAATACCCATAACTTAATCATCGTAATCGAGACCATTAGCTGATCTAATATTGCTAGAAAGTCAACTCTTTGGCTTAATGTGCGTGGTCTTATGTTGGAATATATGAATCAAATGAAAACCGTCAACAGTTTACAGAAATTAGACGTAGACAATCAAGAATTTTTTTTTTTTTTTTGTGACATGAACCGGGGAACTTGGTGACCATACTGAAAAAAAAGATGTCGTTTGCAACGGGAAAAAGCGTATTGAAGTGCTACATAGAACCTGTACGTTTGCATAGATGTGAAGCGTGAACAATGAGCAGACAAGCAGAAAAATGTCTAATAGCTGTAGAAATGTGGTTTCTGAGGAAAATGCACAGAATACCATGGACAGACAGAAAAACCAATGACCAAGGCCTTCAAGAAACAAATCAGAACCGTAAAGTGATTAGATAAATTAGACGTAGACAGTCATAGTTTTTGAGGACACGTTATGAGAGGAAATAAATTTTAGAACTTGGTAACAACTGGCAAGACTGCGGGTAAAAGAAGAAGGGGAAAGCAGAGAAGTAAATACCTGGATGGCTTGGTCACAGATCACAGAACTGATCCAGAACTCTGGTGATAGTGTGAGATGGCGAAACAAGACCGCCCACGCTTCTCGGCGAGGCACATGATTATGACCCCTTGGTGAGTATTCATTCATTCATTCATTCAGTAGCATGTCCTTTGCAGAACCTCGCTGCCATAACAACCTTCCGGAAAACCTCTCGATCATAAGCAAGATGTCCCGCGTCTGATACACCCATCTGGAGATCATCCGCTACATCCTGCACCCATCTTCTCTTTGGCCTTCCTCTTCCTCTCTTCCCAGGCATATATCCTACCATTATTGTTCTCTCCAAACTTTCGTGACGTTTCAAGTGACCAAAATATTTCAATTTTCTATGTTTTATCGTCTTTAATAGCCAACCTTCTTCAATATTCAATTCTTGAAGTATGGATGCATTTGTTCTTTTCTTTACCCAAGATATTCTTAGAACTCGTCTATAACATTTATATTCAAAAGCATTTATGCGCTGTTTAGCTTGTTTAGTAAGTGTCCATGTCTCACAGGCGTATGTTGCAATGGGGAAAATGCATGCTCTTAAAAATCTAATGTGTGTAGTTCTGTCTGTCCCACTCCATAATTTATTCAGTTGTTTTAATCTTTGTGTGTGGCGACTTCAACAGCCATTCGCAGAGCTGGGGCTATGATCACATGGACCAGAGAGGAGAGATATTGGAAGATTGGCAGGAAGAGAATAGATTCATCCTGATTAACAAGCCGTCTGACCCACATACCTTCTACTCGAGATCATGGCACTCTACAACTACACCTGACCTGGCATTTTATTCACCAGACCTGGAGTGGAACATTACACGAATTGTTGGGAAACAACTTGGTGGCAGTGACCATCGGCCAGTCTTTCTAACTGTAGAAAATGAGTTTGTAAGTGAAAGCAGCACCTTCTCGAGGTGGAACTACAAGAAAGCAGACTGGGCAATGTACAAGCATCGCACCAGCATAGGCCTACTGGTTAAAAACCTGAACACTGAGAAGGACATAAATAAAGTAGTTGAAGAGTTTGGGAAATGCATACTACAGGCAGCACGAGAAACAATACCAAGAGGAGCCCGTAAACATTATAAACCCTACTGGAATAGTGAACTGGAACAGTTGCATAATGATGTGGATGTATGTAGAAAACAAGCAGAGGCCAATCCCAGCCAAGAGCACCACAATAAATATCAGCACGCAAAAGCCAAATTTCAAAGGGCCCAACTGCAGGCTAGACCAGGGTGACCAGATCGCCGTGATCAAAAGAAGCCAAGCCACGAAATAAAAAAGCCAAAATAAAGCCAAACACTGTCCAGTACAAAATGAAAAAGCCAAGAAAAAAGCCAAACATTGCCTAGTAAAAAGATATATTAAAAATATACTTATATCACATGAAGACCTCTTCTTCAAATAAGTATTCCTCTTCATTGTTGAAATTCAGTACAGGATTCATTAGAATATACTATTCCAGCTTTGAAATCATTCGACATTTTGGATGAAGGTACAAATTCATTACAGCACTTGTTTGAAGATAATGGTTCTGCTCTAATTTTAATAATTGCTTCTAAGAGAGACAGCTGAAGTCTACTCCTTGCTTTGGTTTTTATGCATGTTAAAAGAGAGAACATCCTCTCCACTGCGGTATTGCTAATAAGTGTTATTAAGTAAGTAAGAACAAAAGAAGCAAGCTCTTTAAATTGGGGATGTTTCATGACTCCTTGCCAGAACTGCTCTGCATTTTTAGGCAGTCCATTTTCTTTAAATTGTTCTTCTTCCTTCCAATCTATACAATTTTCTGTATTGTTCTTCAATAATAGTGTGGTTTTCTTCAGCCAAATTCAAAAAGGGCAATTTCGACGCTTATAACGCAAAAATAGTTCTTCATGTAATTCGTGAGGATCTGCCTTACTTTTCTGAAAAAAGGCTATTTAACCTTTCGAATTCCTGCACAATAGGGGTTGCGAAATGAAAATAAAAGTAGTTTCTTTGATCTAGAAGCATTTCCTTTATAAGTCGTGACTTAAATTTAGTGTAATAATTTGCTAATTCAGCAGAAATAAAATAAGCCTTGAGTTCTTCCCAATTTATTAGAATGTTGAACATTACTTTTCCCCGGACAAGCCAGCGAATAGAAGAAATTTTCTCAAAGTAAGTGATGCAGTTCTAGCTTGGTGAAATTCTGTCGATGAGTTCATAATTTTGAATAAATCTTTAAATGCTTCTCGTCTTAGATTGCTATGTCTAAACCAATTTGGTATTTCTGTCAGCAAAAGTCCAATGTTTTAAGGTAGTTTTGACACTGTATATTTGATGCACAATGCTAATGAATGGCAAACACACTTATACTGAACACATGAAGGAGATACATCTGTCATTCTGGACCAAACTGAATTATTGCATCCAACCATACTGGAAAGCACCATCGGATGCAAAACCAATGCAATTTTTTAATGATTGATTACATTTTTCAATTTCATCCTAATTTTCAGCTAATTTAACTTGTCATCAATTTTCTTGCTTATTGTCACCACTGAAAGTGTTTTTTGTGAAGAAGATGGCGCGCTCCGCTTGTGTTTTTCTGTTGTTGCATGATTTGCGAGATTTGAAAATCTTGGAACAATATTACAATGGCACAGTTTGCAATATGCCTGTTCAGAACCGTCAGTGGATTTCTTGAGCCACACACATGTCTTTTCCCATTGATCATTATATTTCCGATTAGTATCATAAGATGGTTTCCACTTTGGCATGATAATAGGTTCAGACAATAATATTAATAAGAAATACTTGCGAGTTGCGACTCGCGATTGCTATGAAGGTATAATTAATTTGAAAACTTAACTACTAAACAGTAAGCTGCACAGTGCTTCAGTGCGCATAGAACATGGCCAGATAAGCTTATCATTTTGCATTTGTTTTTGGTTAAAAATAGTAACACAAGACAACAATTAACTTGAAAAATTCAAAAAAGAGGCATATACCATTACAAATTGTTAAAAAGCCAAAAAACAACCAAAAAGCCAAACTGATTTTCTGACGCCAAACCTGTTTTAAAAATACCAAATTTGGCAAATTTGGCTTTAAAAAAGCCAATCTGGTCACCCTGGGCTAGACGGAAAAGCTGGCAGGAGAAAACAGAGTCACTGAACTTTGAAAGAGACACAAGGAAGTTATGGAGGCTAATAAAACAGCTTAACGATGAGGGCACAGGGAGAAACTCAAAAATTGCGCTACATAAAGACGGAAACATTTTAACAGGAAAGCAAGCAGCTGACCATTTTGCGGACTCATTCGCACAAGATAACAATATTGAAATTAGTCCAGAGAAACAACAGGAGATTCGAGAGAAATGGCAAAATACAGGACAGAAGGAAATTGTACCTGAGGTTATGGAGACACCTATCACATTCAGTGAACTGGAGCTAGCCATATCAAAACTGAAAATGAGAAAATCACCAGGAGCTGATGGTATCTCCAATGAAATTATCAGGAACCTAGGAACAGAGGCCAAAGCAAAGTTGCTACAGATCTTTAATAATACATGGACCTTAGGCAGTGTTCCACAAGTCTGGAGAGAAGCAATCATGATACCCCTCCTAAAATCTGGGAAAGACAGTTCCATTGCCTCCAGCTACAGACCCATTAGCCTCACCAGTTGTCTCTGCAAAACAATGGAACGCGTCATCAATCACAGACTACAGTGGTACATTGAAAGTGAAAACATCCTTGTGCCACAACAGGCTGCCTTTAGGCAGTGCTACTCTACGGAAGATCAGACAACCTACCTCTCTCAAGAAGTTGAGGATGCATTCCAAGAGAAAAAGCTGGTACTTGCGGCTTGGATAGATCTGAAGAAAGCCTTTGACAAAGTCTGGAAAGAGGGTCTGATGAAGAAACTGAGAAACTGTAAAGTCAATGGAAGAATGTACAAATGGGTAAAAGCATACTTGCACAACAGAAGAGCCCGAGTACAGATAGACGGTCTCAAGAGCAAGAAAGTACTATTGCGTCACGGTGTTCCCCAGGGCGGAGTCCTGTCCCCAACACTTTTTCTAATCTTCATCAATGATCTTGTTGCTAATCTACAGTACGGAATTAAAGCGGCAATGTACGCTGATGACCTGGTTTTGTGGAGCGCAAATGAACATGCATCAGTGGCCACCATATTGCTACAGAGAGCTGTAGATACATTTGTTGCATGGGCGGATAGATGGTGTATCAGCATAAACACTGACAAGTGCAGCACCACTCTATTTACCCTTTCTCCGAAACAAAAGGCAGGGAGCATTCAGATAATGGAACACCCCTAAGAGAAGATAAGGAACCAACATACCTTGGTGTAACATTCGACGACAGGCTGACATGGAGAAAACACATCAAAAAAGCAGTAGCAAAAGCCAGAAGGAAAATTGCCATCCTGAGAAAGCTAACTGGAACCACGTGGGGAGCCAGTGGGAAAATACTTAGCAAAGTTTACCAACAGAGCAAACGACCACACTTGGAATACGGGTCAACTGCGTGGTATTCAGCATCAAAAACTACATTGCAGGAGCTGGACAAGGTGCAAAATCAAGCTCTTAGAGTCATCACAGGAGGGATGAGATCAACCCCTATAGTAGCAATGGAGAAAATGGGGAGGACACAAGCTTTAAGAGAACGCAGAGATACAAAAACACTAATACAAGCAGAAAAGTTTCTCAGCTTGCCAGGCCACCCTATGAAGAACCGATTTGAAAACTTAGCTATGGGGCGGTTGAAAAGAAGTCGTTTCATCCACCAGGCAAACAACTCTGCAGAGAATCCATCGATCTTCCCACAGTTGGTATCCCCCTGACAACTATTCCAGAGCGAACCCCGTGAAAGATGAGCATAGAATATCGCTACAAATCCAGTCAAAAGTGAGAGGAATATTGGACAAGGAAGAACAGAACAGTGTACAGCGCAGAACAGCCACTCTCAGCTTCCTTGATGATGAATACCCACAGGACCTCTGGATCCGAGTCTACACAGATGGGTCAGCACAAAATGCTGTTCGAAATGGAGGAGCGGGAGTGTACATAGAATACCCAAATAATACTAGAGACACGGCCAGAATTCCAACAGGAAAGTACTGCCATAACTATGATGCTGAAATTGAGGCAATCAAGATAGCCACAGAGAAATTACAAAATACCAGCCATGGTACACAACCTGCAGTGATATTGACAGATGCAAAATCCGTAATAGAGGCGCTCCTGTCTGGGAAATTGCCAGTTCTGAGGACACTACTTTCTGAACTTAGCAGTCAGCGTAAGATCACCATACAGTGGATACCATCCCACTGTGGAGTCCCCGGAAACGACAGAGCTGATCGATTGGCTAAGGAAGGAGCAAAAGAAGAACAACCTGATGTGCCTATTACATACCACCAAAAGAAAAGAATGATCAAATCAATCAGAAAGCCACCAAACCTTACTCAAGACGACTACCACGTTGTGTGCAGATCAGAACAGGTCATTCTTCTGCGCCTCAGAACAGGACACAATAGATTACGCAACCACTTGTATACAAAATTCAAGATTGGTGACTCAGCCATGTGCACATGTGGTTTGGCGTCGCAGACAGCAGAGCACATACTCCAGGATTGCCCAAACTACAACATATCCAGGCGAACCTTCTGGCCTAGAGAGACAACAGTGGAAGATAAACTCTATGGACCGCTGAATGAACTAAAAAAGACTGTTAGATTCATACAAGAGACGACATTGCAGTTGTAGACATGTTTCAAGCGAACGAAAGATGAAGAAGAAGAAGTCTTTGAAGAGCAATTGAAAGTCGCCGTTTAATTTCTGTCATTGTGTCACCATTGTTGGTAATCAGTGATCCAAGAAATTCAAAATTTTCCACCACCTCCAATTTTTCCCCATTAATGTATATTTCTTTCTCCATAGTAGTTTTGTCTGTATACGCATTATCATTGTTTTTGCTATGTTAAGATATAAGTTGTGATTTTCACTATTCAATTGGGTTGAGGCTGTTAGGTTTTCTATGCCATTCTGTGTTGTGGATAGTAATACTGTATCATCAGCATATCGAATCTCTTGTATGTCATGACCGCCGATATGTAGGGCTTCATATAGCTCCCTGTTTATATCATCTCTTACATTTCTCATTATATTTTCGGCGTACAGGTTAAACAAATAGGGTGACAGCGCGCAGCCCTGACGGACTCCTTGTTTGATGTCAAACCAATCTGATGTCTCGCCATCTATTCTAACTGATGCTTGTTGGTCTAGATAGAGCATTTTTATGAGTTGTACTACATGTGATGGAAAGCCCATATTCCTCATGATTTCCCAAAGTTTCTGATGTTGTACACAGTCAAATGCCTTTGAATAATCCACAAAACATGAGAATAGGTTTACATTAAATTCTCTGCACTTCTCTACTATTAAACGCATGTTGAATATGTGATCTCTTGTTCCTCTTCCGTGTCTAAATCCAGCTTGAACCACGTTAATCTCTTCTTCCATTTTCTTACGAAGTCTTGCCATTATGACTTTTAGTAGAATTTTACTTGCATGACTGATCAGGGCAACAGTTCTATAGTTGGTGCATAATTTCAGGTTGCCCTTTTTTTGGTATTGGAATGAAGATAGTTCTCTTCCAATCTTTTGGCCATATACCATATTTCCAAACCTTTTTACATAATGCATGATATATGTGTATGCTTTCTTCTCCTCCCGCTTTAATTAGTTCAGCTGGTATCTCATCACATCCAGGTGATTTACCATTCTTCAGGTTCTTTATAGCCCAAGCAATTTCAATAGGTGAGTATGCGACTCTAAATTGTTGCCATTTGTAGCTGATGTCTGAATACAGCAGAGAAATCATATCTGATCGTCCCGGGTTCCTATTATAAAATAATTTAAACAGGGTTTAAAGGCCAAGATGATCTACTTCATTGCAACCGAGGTTCAACCCAATGGCTCGATGTCTTTCAGCAGTGCGGCCTGTCGAAAGCTTCTCGCAAAGAACGAACTCCGTAGCTCCAGCGACGACCCCCAGAAGTCTCCTGATAAAACTGCACTTTGTGAACAGAATGTCGTAGCCGGGAATCGAACAACAATCTTCGGAGAGCGCGAATAGGGGGCGTAACCACCTCACCACGGAGACTTCTTTATAACATATTTGCCAATATTGTTGCAAATACAATCCTGTCTGTTCCACTTTTCACATTGGGCAGTGAGGAGCATTTCGTGTGATTTTCACTGGCACAGGAACGGAGCATAATGGGGCGACCCTTTGCTGTGAAAATCACTGCAAAAGAGGCTTTGTGTTTGTTTATGCTTGCTTAAAATATAATAATGTAAATACGCAGTCATTATGTTAAAACATTAACGCTCGCATGTGGGCTTATTGCTTTTTCTTATTCTACTAGCTTCTTTAACAAGAGTTGTGCACTGGTTTGGGAACGCACCACTGCAAGGAAGTTGATTCAATTACTTTGATTCAGATCATAATTCATAATTCCACCCATTTGATTTAGTATGGTATGCATTTGGTTATTTTAATGTCAAAAATATAACAAGTAATTAAAATGAAATGTTTGTTATAAATGTAATGCCATTTCTAGCGCGTGCGCCCAAAAATGTAAGTATTTTTTTTTTGGTCAAGAAAGTATGTCTTTAATTTTACTGTATATGTATAGTGTGCCATATACTAGTATATTTATTTTTATAATTTAAATTACTGTTATAATTTATTACCTTATAAAGATAGTAACCGTTTAGCTTAGGGCCGTTCTCTCTCACTGTTAACTGACTGATAAAGATTACTGCTCAATTATTATTATTTATACATTTGTATTCGTGTTGTAATCGGCAGCTTGACAATCCGCCATTATAAAACTCCCAACTGTTACAGAATCAGATTTCTGGCTCCAAATGTTTGACGCTTCGCACAAACATAGAGAGCCACGACTTCTGCCCTATGTGCCAAATTAGGCACGAGAGGAAAGACAAACAAACAAACATTCGTGTTGGGGAGGTTAAAATTATATTGACATTATAAGCAATAATGAATTGGATACTTAGTATTTATGACCAGGACAAAACGAAACAGAGCTCAGTAGATATTATTTCAACAATGCTTATAACTATCGATCTCCCGGCCTTAGAGACATGGAAACTTATGCACAGTGCCAGGATGCCACAAATGTTAATAAATCTATATTAATGTGTCCACGCATGCGTCCGATAAAGTTATAATTTACTCTAAAATTTTAGAATCTCGGCAAAATCCATTATGCTTTTATTCTACGTAGCAATTTTAAATCGGTGTGCAATGCAGGCGAATATTAAAACACAATCTAATATACATATTTTTCGTAGAAACGTAAGCTTTAACATTCTAAACAAGACCCGCCACACTCATTTGAAATATTTAAAAAAATATACTCAGATGTCATCATTCACAGTCGACACTTGATAAAATAGGAATATATCAATGAAAGCCAAGATGGAAATACAGAAATATAAAAATGAAAATTAACGTGGAAATGCAGAAATATATCAATGAAATCTAACGTGGAAAATCAGGAATATATGGATGAAAACCAAGGTGGAAATACATAAATATATCAAAGAAAATAAAGGTGAAAACAGGAATATATCGATGAAA
Source organism: Cepaea nemoralis (assembly GCA_014155875.1). Taxonomy (NCBI): domain Eukaryota; kingdom Metazoa; phylum Mollusca; class Gastropoda; order Stylommatophora; family Helicidae; genus Cepaea; species Cepaea nemoralis. Next base: position 21,950 of record JACEFZ010000416.1, read on the forward strand.
TCTAAGATGGAAATACAAGAATATATCAATGATGACTAAGGTGGAAATACAGAATTATACCAATGAAAACAACGGTGGAAAATAGGAATAATATATACATTAAACCGAAGGATGAAATACATAAATATATGAATGAAAACGAAAGTGGAAAATGACTATAACAATTAAAACGAAGGGGACAAATACATGAAATATATAAATAATAACGATGGTAGAAATACCGGAATATATCAATGAAAGCAAAGATGAAAATACCGGAACATATCATTAAAGACAAAGGTGGAAATACAGATAAAATATGTCAAACTACAAAACATACCTACTGGCAGGATTGAGGGGAAAAGAACATGGGGAAGGCAGAGAAGTAAATATTTGGATGGCTTGACCACATGGCATGGAGACAGAAATATCGTGAACCGAACATGAGAAAACTCCTTGTCCTTTATGGGTTAAAATGGGATTTACTATATTGAATGGGAAGATTAGGTGAATGTCAACAACCTGCTACTTAAGTGTCATTTATGTCATGTAAATATAACAAATTTGATCAAAATTAAAGTATGATTCCAGTATCATCATTGTTAATTTCACGTTTAGATAACAATATTAATTGTTATATCATAGAAATATAGTTATGCCTCTTTCCGAAACATAGAAATGTGCTGTTGTTATTTCATATGTTTACAAGTATCGTACAGTCAGAAACAAAAGCAATATTTCACCACATAACGATGTTGACAAAGACTTTGCAATGCCAGCAAAGGGTATTTCCTCTACCACTACTGCTGCTGCTACAACAACAACAACAACAACAACAACAACAACAACAACAATAACAACAACGACAAATAGTCCTACTACTACCACTACTACCCTGTTTGCTGCTGCTGCTACTACTACTACTGCTACTACTACTACTGCTACTACTACTACTGCTACTACTACTACTGCTACTACTACTACTACTACTACTACTACTACTACTACTACTACTACTACTACTACTACTACTACTACTACTGCTACTACTACTACTGCTACTACTACTACTGCTACTACTACTACTACTACTACTACTACTACTGCTACTACTACTACTATTACTACTACCACTACTACTACTACTACTACTACTACTACTACTACTGCTACTACTACTACTATTACTACTACTATTACTACTACTACTACTACTAGTACTACTGCTGCTGCTGCTTCTGCTACTATTATCAGTGATGTCATAGGTACTAGTATATCACCACCATTATCACTACCACTTTCAAAATCCACAGGATCTACTACTATTGCTACTACAACTATTTCTAATACACCTACTTTATTACCGCCATCCTTACCACTACCGCCATTAAAACAAGGACAATTACTGCTGCTGCTATTATGTTATAGCTGCTATTACTATTGTATCACCACCAATAGCACCAGCATCACTATAACTACAGCAAGTATCACCATTATTATCACTACCAGTATTCAAACAACAAGAAATACTACTACTGCTACTGCTATTAATACTATTTTGTAATCAAAATTATACTCACTGTCAGTATCACTACCACAAGAAAAACAACAAAACTACAACTACAATATTTTACTATCAACATTGTCACCACCACCAATATCTCTCCACTAATTGCACAGCAAGAACTGCTACTACTACCACTGTTTTATCACCAACATTATCACCACTATCATTATTATAACCACTATCAAGACAGCAAGAACTACTGCTTGTACTGCTACAACCATTATTTTACCATCAACATATGCATCGTTATCACTACCGTAAGTTATACAGTAAGAACTACTACATCTATTGCTACAACCATTATTTCAGTACCAACATTATCACCACCGTCATTATTACAACCACCATTAAAAAACAAAGAACTACTATAACTGTTACTATCACTATTTTACCACCGAGATTGTCACCATCATTATCACTACAGAAAGTCAATCATTAAGAACTACTACATCCACCATTAACACAGCAAGAACTACCACAACCGCTACAACTACCACCACTATTTTACCACCAACATTATCACCACCATCATCATCACTACCGCCACTAAAACAGCAAGAGCTACTACTACCATCACCACTGTAACCAGTCTTGCCGTATACCATAATCTAAGTTTTGGATTGTTATTTCGTTTGCACCCCCATGTCTAAACCGACATACAGGTCACACAGCCGCTCCGGCAGCAGCCCCAGCCCCAGCCCCAGCCCCAGTAGCACATGCCCCAGCTAGCAGTCACAGTCATGCAGCGCCGTCACCGCCACAACACGCCCAGAGTCACTACCGACCACCAGCACCACAACCACAACCGCTCCAAGGTGTCTTCAGTAACTACTACCAACCTCTGGCTCAACAACAGCCGCAGTACAGTCCAAACAGCTGGCAGGCCCCAACCTCACAAGGCGCAGGTGAGTTCATAAATAAACACACATATATATATAATGGCAGGGGAAATGTAGTTTCTGAGGGAAATGCAAAGAATACCATGGACAGACTGAAAAACCCGATGAGCAAGTCCCACAAAAATCAAATGAAAACCGAAAACTGATTAGAGAGAAAAATTACACGAAGAGAATCACATTTTTCTGGGCACGTTATGAGAAGAAATAAACTAGAGAACTTGATGACAACTGGCAAGAATGATGGGAAAAGAACAAGGGGAAGGCTGAAAAGTAAATGTGTGGATGGCGTGACTACATGGCATGTCAGGACAAGAACACAGAGCTGATCCACGACTCTGGCGATCGTGTGAGATGACTTAACATGACCGCCCACATTTACCGGCATGGCACATGATGATGATGGTTTAGCGTTCGTAGATGTAGAAGAAAGAAGCACACACTAGAGGACACACTAGACAATATAACGTGTGAAAGCTATAGTTACCGACCAGGGCACAGGCGAGTTCCACTGCCTAGGTAAACATATATGCACTAAACGTTATTCTATCATCATCATATATCCTTCCCACTGGCGTAGGCGCTCACGAATCTCCACAAATCTCGGCCGCCTCAATCCATCCATGTCCTGCGGAAAGAGGCCAAGCGACGTGGGATAACGCCGGTGCAATGAATTCGATCATCTCGCCTTTAAAACCAGCCCATCCATCATCATTTCTCTCGGTTTGTCCATATCTCACCTTTAAAACAGCCCATCCATCATCATTTCTCTCGGTTTATCCATATCTCACCTTTAATACCAGCCCATCCATCATCATTTCTCTCAGTTTGTCCATATCTCACCTTTAAAACTAGCCCATCCATCTTTTCTCTCGGTTTGTCCATATCTCACCTTTAAAACCAGCCCATCCATCATCATTTCTCTCGGTTTATCCATATCTCTTTCCCATCGGTCTTTCCAGCCGTCACGATGTGTTTCAGCTGTCTCTCTTCCCCTTCATGACCAAAGAAGGCGGGTTGTTGCTTGTTATTCTTACCTCTTCATTCGGTCAAATCTGTTTGGTTGTCTGTAGAAGCTCCACATTTGTGATTCTGTCGTAACACTTTTGTCGGACTATACTGAGCAGGCACCAGATAGTTTATCAGTAATTCTTTTAGTCGTTCTCCATATGTTTAATCCATACAGCAGTAATGATTTAGCACTGAAGTGAAATTTTCTACGTTCAGTTAAATTTCTTTTGACTTCAATAAATCTCCTCATCATCATCCAGTACCTTGCCGGCTGGCGTGTGATCATGCTTCTCCATAAACTGCGATCTCTGACGGCATCGATCAGTTCATGTGTTTGACTTCCTTCCGTGCCCTGACACAAAACTGTCCAGAATTGTCTCACGCTGTCTATCTCTAGACACATTCTTGTCTGGAACCCACAAGGCAACCGAAATAGCGAGAGATCTAAACACATTTGGAGAAGAGACTTGCAGAGATTAATAATATTGGGAGGACATGTAGGGAGCTTCTGGAGGTAGCAAAAGATAAAACCTCCAAGCCTGGTTAGGTTGAGAGGCAATGCCCCGATGGAGGATAAAGGATAGAAGAAAATGAAGAAGAATATATGTCGTAAACTCAAAACAATGTATTCTCTTTGTGAATTTACACACAGAATAGAGACATTCCAAAAGAGAAACTTGACCCTTTACCAGACTCTTCATTCTAATGGATATCCAGCCGACTTCATCAAGCGTCACTGCCAACCACCCAATCACACCCCCAAAGAATCATCGGTTCCCAAACTTCAAGTGTTTCTTCAGCTGACCTTTCCAGGGAACGACGTAATGAAACGGATACACGATCGACTTAAAACAGCAGTAAGCCAAACATTCTTTACTGCGGATCCAATGATCAGATATAAAACTATCCCGATACCTACTCCATCTGTAAAAGAAACATAGTCTCTATAAACCAAATCAAATTGCATTTATCAATTTCATTGTGAGTGCCAAGTAACTTACATAGTGGAACGGAATGACAATTAGGAAATCGAGTATCTAAATATATATCAATGTAGGTGGAAAGGAGAGTTAATCAGTCGTTATGAATCTTTTTGCAGTCGAAATGCTATAAAAACCGTCATCGTCGATTTCTCAACCGCTAATAAAATGCAGTTATAGCGTGAACAAATAAAACGCGTTTCAAATGCTGTATTCAACGAACAATAAGCGATGCTGAAATATAGTGAGATGTTAGCAATTAGGCTGTTCCAACCAGCTTTGTGCAAACGGAAAGAGTCTGTTGTAACTTTGAAATGTCAGTGGGTATAACATGTTCCTCATTGGAACAGTACCTGTGACTTTGTGTTTAATTGTTTTAGCTTAAGTAATATTCATGTATTACCTTCATATGATATATAACACTGCAGTAAGCACCTGACGAGATGCAGCAAAATATGTCAGGCAATAAAACGTGCAACATATTGTGTGTGGCTTCTGTATGTAAATAAGAATATGGTTCCTCATCCTGTTAAACTGTATTGTCTATTACCACAAACGATTGCAATCAATCAATCAATCAGGTTGGAATCAATCTGCAATGAAGGTTGGCTGCAGTGGTGCCCCAACACTGTCTGTCTTTCGTCCTGATTGTACATTCTGTCAGACTGACGTTTGTCCATCACTTGATGTTATCTTCACACTTGTATCGTTGTCTACCTTTTACTCGCTTGCCTATCAACCTTACACTCCATTATGCTTTTTAAAAGAGTGTTATGTCAATTAACGTGGCTGACATATATCACTTGCCTCTGTTTTATTTCTTTAATAAATTCTCTTTTCATTCCCAGTGGGACGCAGAGGTGTTTCCAAGGCACCAGGGCTGGGTTATATACTGGCCAAGATCTATTGACGCGTCCTCGTCGAGCATCCCGGGCAACAGGTCCCTTCGGGGTCCTGGGTAAATTCAGTAGGATCGCCGATTCCTCCGAAGTCGGAGAGTGTCTGCCTGTACGGCAAGGAACCACCAGTCTGCACACCAATAAGCCAGACATGGGACAACGGATACTCACGCAAACCTCAGGTCCGGTATGTCATCACACTGATGTTGGACAACAGGATGCCTTCATCCGACATACAGGACTTCGCGTTGGAGCTCAAGCCAACGGACACAAGCAAGCAAGCATTCCCAGTTGTTCTAGAACCTCTGTATTTTATTGTGTTTGTTGTCCATGAAATACATCTTATGCTTCTGAATATCCATATCTCCAGCAGGAGCATTTGGTGGATCACAGTCCTCGTCAGCAGGAGCATTTGGTGGGGCGCAGCCTCCACAAGCAGGAGCATTTGGTGGGGCGCAGCCTCCACAAGCAGGAGCGTTTGGTGGCTCACAGTCTCAGCCAGCAGCAGCATTTGGTGGGGCGCAACCTCAGCAAGCAGGGGCATATGGTGGCTCACAGTCTCCGCCAGCCCAACAGATGGACCCATTCTCAACCAACTTTCAGGTTAATGGCCTGAAGCCAACTATATTTAACCCGCAGTACCAGAATCCTCCACCAACCCCGCAGCCCATGCCTGGACAAGGGAAACGTAAGTTGAGCTTGAGTTTTCTATTGGTGGTTTTTATCTTCTATTCTAGAATGTTGGTGACTGGTGGTCTTGTATTTGTGGTATGAACAGGCAATTACATGCGCACACATATATCTACACATACATTACACACACACACATATATCTACACATACATTACACACACACACATATATCTACACATACATTACACACATAGCACACACACACACACACACACACACACATATATATATATATATATATATATATATATATATATATATATACACACACACACACAGACACAGACACACATTACACACAGACATTACACATACATTGAACACATACATCACACACACAAACATTACACAATACATTACACTGACATACACACGCATATATTACACAGACACTCGCACATCATTACACAGACACACACACACACATATATTACACACAAACAAACACACATTACACAGAATATACACACAGACAGACAATATTATGCACAAATACACACATTACACAGACATATGCGCACATTACACCCACAAATAAAAGACACATACGCACATTACACACACACATTAAACACATAAACACACATTACAAACACAGCTTACACAGACAGACATTACACTGACACATTACACACACACATTACATAGACAAACACACACAAATTGCACACACACGTACATTTACATTACACATTGCACACACATTAAACACGCGAGCCACATGCACATACATTACACACCGCGCACACACACACATATATGCACACATACATTACACAGACACACATACACAACACACACACACACACACACACACACACACACACACACACATCAAACATAATAGGATAGACTCACGAGGCTGAACATATTATTTACATCAATATCGTGGAATGTGTGTGTTATTGTGTGTGTGTGTGTGTGTGTGTGTGTGTGTCTGTGTGTCTGTGTGTCTGTGTGTGTGTGTGTGTGTGTGTGTGTGTGTTTGTGTGTGTGTGTCTGTGTGTTTTCTTCCATGGAGAAAACCCAGGTAAACCTTCTTAAATTCCCACTTAATATTCTGACCTTACGGGCTGACATTAAGCACTTCTTTGTTTCAGCTGTGCCCAATGAATATGGTGGCATTTTCGGCCCCCAGAATCCTCTAAGCGTGAACCCACTTTTTCCTGGAGGTAAAATGGATTATGCCGCTAAAGGGCCCAATCCTATTCAGGTAAGATAATGCAATCATACGCGGTGTTTAACTGTTGAGTGCCAAACAAAACAGTAGGTCTTTACGAAACATGCTGCACAATCAGATAAACAAACATTACAAAGTAAATTGCCATTTACTGAGCATTCAAACTGCGGACGATACCACGAAACAAATCAAATAACACCAAGACACTAGTATTTCGATATATCATCCTTCTGTCCAACTGGAAGGTCACATGTGGCGATATATTATCCCTCCGCACTGAATCAATTAATGTATTTATTTATTTTAAAGTGGAAGTCGACCTGGCCGATAGATTTAACGACCTTGCCTTTAAATTTATCTGATGACTGGCAGTGGGTTCGTTTCACACGCCAATCATTTGGACTAACATGTTGGCTTCTAGTTCTTGATTTCTAGACGTCAATTACTGTACTTCAGAAGACGGAGTGGGTTCACCTGACGGCGGGGGAACATAGCTAATAGGGAGAGTTAATCCACGCGCAAAAATAATTCCGATGCACTTCTTAGTAATAGCAACTACTAGTGGTACAGGGTGTATTTTAATGACTGTGCAGTGTTTGAAAATATTGCCGGTCCAAGCTTTGTATTGACCTAATACGTTGCATGGACTTTACAGAGGGTGAATACAAAACTTGGATCCGGAATATTTTCAAACACTGCACAGTCATTAAAAGTACACCCTATAGACTGCGCGTAAGTTCAAAACGCACGAAAGAAAACAAACAATTTAAGTGATTAATGGCGTGCAGGTGCCTGTAGAGTAGTGGCTAGACCAGTGTTTCCCAACGTGGGGCCCACGCCCCACAGGGGGGCAATTCGATTGTTAAGGGGAGCAATTCGAAAATGGAAGAAATCGGCTGGATATAACAAAACGGGGAGACTTGAGACTGAAGTTAACTAAATTGGAACCTGACATAAAACCTCTTTGCAGCAAGCATCAAGCGCAAGGATCTCACTAAATTTAAATAATTACTAATAATTAAAATAATATAGAAAAATCTTTCATTAAAATTATTTTGTACTTGAATTTCAGTTCTCCATTATGTTTTGAAAATGCACTCACTGTGTTTGCTCAATAAATTCCTAGTGATTTCTTCCTACAACCTATCGGTCCTTTCGCTAGGATCGGGTGCATTTGCTGCTCTCTCCTCAGTAGTGCGCCAGGTCTGATCGGGGCCGGGATGATCAAATAAAAACCCATCATATCTTCAGCTTAGATGTGGGCCTGGTGGACCACTGTGGGCAATAGCTCACAGTGAGACTAAGTGTCCACACAAACAAAGGGGGAGGCGGGGGAACCAGCTTGTCTGGGGTAGCCGCCAAATTATAAAAAAAAAATTCACCCACCTCAACCGACACACAGGGACGCGGAACCTGGGGGAGGGGGGTGCGGCTCTTGCCCCTCTGGGAACCGTGAGCCCTTCTAAAAACAATTCAAGTTTCTTTAGTGAACATTTCAATTTTTGAATATTAAAAATGATGCATGTGTTGGGGGGGGGGGGGGGGGGCTTAAGAATTTTAGAAAGGCTTAGGTGGGGCATAGAACAAAAAAGGTTGGGAAACACTGGGCTAGAAGCTCGCCTGCCGACCCTGTAGTTACGGATTTGAATCCGCATCGGGAGGATGTTTTAAACATCGATCTGTGCTAACATAGAAACGAAACATTTAAACACAGATACCAGAAGCAATATGTTGCACCATTTATTGCCTGGCATATTTCGCTGCATCTCGTCAGGTGCATACTGCAGAGTTATATATTATATGGAGTGAATAAATTAATAATACTTTTGCTGAAACAATTAAAACACAGCGTTCCAGGTATAGTTCAAACGTGCAGCATTTGTTATCCTCACGGTAATTTCAAATTCTTAGTCAGGTTAGTCAGGTGGTAGTCTGATCTGACTGGGCTACCGTATGATAGTTAGCCAGGTCTTAGTCACATATGACTGGGCTACCGTATGATAGTTAGCCAGGTCTTAGTCACATATGACTGGGCTACCGTATGACAGTTAGCCAGGTCTTAGTCACATATGACTGGGCTACCGTATGACAGTTAGCCAGGTCTTAGTCACATATGCTGGGCTACCGTATGACAGTTAGCCAGGTCTTAGTCACATAAGACTGGGCTACCGTATGACAGTTAGCCAGGTCTTAGTCACATATGACTGGGCTACCGTATGATAGTTAGCCAGGTCTTAGTCACATATGACTGGGCTACCGTATGACAGTGGACGGTACTGCCTGCTTTCTGTAAGCACGAAACCCGATACCACATATTGTGCGAAGGGCTTCGGGTGGCCGAGCGCTATTTGGAGGATACAAGCCTTATCCTGGTTGCGAGGAAATGCAACCTAAAGACTAAATGTCATGACAGGGCAGACCAGGCCCTAAGATTTTGTAAGCAACGTGTCTAGGATAGAAGCTCGGGCAGGCACATCAGTTAGAGGATTGCTTTGTTGATCCGGCATCTTCTGCAGCTTGTCTTGTTCCAGACGTATTAGGTGTTACCTTCCTCTGGAGTAAACTTGGCAAGCCAAGAAATGGGATCATGCTGTATGAGGCACATGAGCACATGATCTCTACAATTCAGCCCATGGCGTTGTGCTATAGAGAGATTATTATGTATTTTTAAGCACAGTAACTCACCTGTCAAGACGACTGGGTGCCAGTGAGTTAGTGAATTTCAAATTTAAGACGAACTCTTTCTGTCTGCAGAAAGCCGGCTGAAACCGCCTAATTACTACTGCCTCACTACATTTGAAGCAATCGTTTATTGTTCGTACAATACAGTAGACAAAATGCCTTTTTGAAGAAGCAAATGTATGTAACAGGAAGGAGAATATACGGGACAGGAAGATATAATTTCCTACACTTAAGTGTTCAAGATAAAGAAGCGCAACACTGACTTCTAGTGGGCCAGAGAAGTAAAGGATAATAAGAAGAAAGAGAGAAAGAGCACTTGATACATTCCCCTCAGTTAACAAGAATAGGGGTAGAGAGACAGAAAATTCCAGGATTTCTTCAGGTGGGGAGTATACTGTTGTATACCCCAGACAATAGATCACTGAGATGGGTTGGGCCATCATTAATGAATGGAACAAACAATGATTAACATCAGTAGAATAACAAAGACTAAACATAGCACATCATTAACAACTAATGAAATCTTTATTGGATGAATCTCATGATCTGAAGTAAACTAGACACCCAGGCACAACATATGATTGATGTAATTACAGTAGAGGGAACCTATGTGGGGGTCACTACTGCCTAACATCCATGGTCGCACGACCGAACACCCATCCAACAGATCAATAAAAACATAAAAAAGGAATTTCAGGGCTAACAATAATGATAACAACAGGGACGGACTCTCTATTGATCTCACCTTAGAGCTCGCCAATAGGTGGTACATGCAGAAAATGGAATTCAAAAATCCAACAGTTAGAGATAACTGCTGCCTAGCACCAACCGCAGGGGTGGTCTCCAACTAACAGTGAGACCTCAACCTTGTTCAACTGAGTCTAAGGGTACTTGCTATCAGTACCCACACAGGACACCCACATCCACAAGCTAACTGGGACAAGCGCAAGGAAAAGTCATAATTTAGCCAAAAACATAATTACAGTCATGATCATGGGTACAAACATTGGTGGGAAAAACAACCGACCAGTCAAGCAGAAAAGAAACCCTGCAACTCTAACCATACAGGCATAAACTAGGATATGAAAAGCTCGACTATGGGGTCAGTTGGGGGAGGAGGAGAAATGTGGGGAGGGGGGAGGATCCATAAGAAAAACCAAGGAATGTTCCTCCCCGTTGCTATGATTGGAGAGTCACATCCTTAGGCATTTTACAGGGATGTTACTGCAGAGATGGTCCCGTCAGGCATACTTTTAACGGTCTGCTTGGCCGTTTCTCATTTTCGTGCAGGTTTGGGCACCTGACAGGATGGGTATCTATGACACGGCCTGGTCACACTTGTAACTCATGTATGTTCTTGAGTAGATGGTATGAGGGGGACAGTTTCTTTTCCCCCTCTTGACCTTGGCTGATGCGCCCTCCTTCAGCGAAGGCTGCCTCGGAACTGACTTGCCCGGGCAAAATGCGCGCTCAATTTTGACCATGCAAATTACCAAGCGTGCCTCAGCTAAGCAACAACAACTGGAGATTATATCAGCTCAACATCATCATCATTCAGGGCCGCGCTGAGCGGCTTCATTTAATTCAGATTAACGCTTTAACCCCACAGCTGAACCAGTTTCTAGCTCAACCAAGCACAGGGACAGAATCCAACGCTTTATCAGCAAACCTGGACGCCATTTTAGGAACTCTTTTGGGTGAGGTCGTAGCTGTGTTTCTTTGTCTCTCTAACTGTCATTAAAAGTAAGGCATCCTGGTCTATGTATTTTGAGCTGTTTTATTTTACAGCATCCACATCGTCATAGTCATCATTTCTTCTTCTTTTCCTTCAAATTCTTCTACTTCCTCTGTTGCTTCTTCTTCGTGCAAAGTAGTCGTAGTTGTAGTCAGAGTAGTAGTGGTAGTAGTAAGTAGTAGTAGTAGTAGTAGTAGTAGTAGTAGTAGTAGTAGTAGTAGTAGTAGTAGTAGTAGTAGTAGTAGGTAGGTAGGTAGTAGTAGTAGTAGTAGTAGTAGTAGTAGTAGTAGTAGTAGTAGTAGTAGTAGTAGTAGTAGTAGTAGTAGTAGTAGTAGTAGTAGTAGTAGTAGTAGTAGTAGTAGTAGTACCTCTTTTCAAAACAAATGAAGAGGTAGATGGGTCGGCATCATCATCATGTAATGATTGGTCCAGTTCAAAGCTTCACCTCTGTAACATTCTTTCGAAATGGCTCTCATTCATGAGCCAAATGTCCCGCCTAAGTGGTTACCATATGTACATTATTTCCCACATCTTGAATCCATCTATCATAAGCCACATATCCTGCATCTGTTGCTGTCATGTGTAAATTATCTACCACATCTTGAATCCATCTATCAAAAGCCAGATGTACTGCCTCGGTGGCTGCAGTGTGTAAATTATCTATCACATCTTGAACCCATCAATCACAAACCTGATATCCTGCCTCTGTGGCTGTCACGTGTAAATTATCTACCACATCTTGAATTCATTTTTTCATAAGCCAGATGTCCTGCCACTGTGGCTGTCACGTGTAAATTATCTAGCATATCTTGAATTCATTTATCATAAGCCAGATGTCCTGCAACTGTGGCTGTCACGTGTAAATTATCTATCACATCTTGAATTCATTTATCATAAGCCAGATGTCATGCCTCTGTGGCTGTCACGTGTAAATTATCTACCACATCTTGAATTCATCTATCATAAGCCAGATGTCCTGCCACTGTGGCTGTCACGTGTAAATGATCTACCATATCTTGAATTCATTTATCATAAGCCAGATGTCCTGCCACTGTGGCTGTCACGTGTAAATTATCTACCACATCTTGAATTCATCTATCATAAGCCAGATGTCCTGCCACTGTGGCTGTCACGTGTAAATTATCTACCACATCTTGAATTCATTTATCATAAGCCAGATGTCCTGCCTCGGTGGCTGTCACGTGTAAATTATCTACCACATCTTGAATTCATTTATCATAAGCCAGATGTCCTGCCACTGTGGCTGTCACGTGTAAATTATCTATCACATCTTGAATCCATCTATCATAAGCCACATGTCCTGCCTCGGTGGCTGCAGTGTGTAAATTATCTATCACATCTTGAATCCATCAATCACAAACCTGATGTCCTGCCACTGTGGCTGTCGCGTGTAAATTATCTATCACATCTTGAGCCAATCTGTCACAAGCCAGCTGTCCTGCCTATGTTGCTGTAACGTGTAAATTATTTCCTACATCTGGAGCTCAAATACTTTATGATCTTCCTCTTCTCCGCCTCCCCAGTACACTTCCCTCCAACATTATCTTTTATAGATTTGTTTTGTTGTTTGTGTTTTTTTTTTTATGTAAAAAGAAAATCATTCATTTGTTTTCTCATGTAGTATGTGGTTTAGGGGATAGTGAGACGCGCAGTTTCATAATTCCCCGACATACCGAGTTGAGGGTTCGAAATCAGCCTCGGATGACTTGGAAGCAGACCGCTTTGCGTTTATTTCTATGTTATAAGACATCGGCCGTTCAGAAAACAATGACAAATGTCTGAACTAAAATGTCCTTGTAAATCACAAATAGCCAATAAATGAGGGGGTTAATTGCAAAGCCCTGTAAAGGACATTCAACTAACTTTAACTATGTGCAGACAAAAACAAGAACACCCTTTTCATTATGTCAACCTTTTTTGAATTCTCGTAAGGAACAAACACAAACTTTCAAAGTCAGACAACAACAACGACAACACTGAGGCCACTCGAGGCAGCGAAACCCTCAATGCTGGTCAGCGACCGCCTCAACGGATTCATCCTTGGGCCCAAGTCGGAGTATAGGAGTAATGTGTTCAGTGATATTCCAGTTCAACAACATTGCTTACGATAACATCAACCCGCTGGCTGCATTCATGGGTGAGTTGTTTTGTTACACACTAATGTTTTACGTTCCTGTGTTTTGTGTATACACAATATAGACAGCTATCACTGAAGTCCTAGAAAGAGCGTCCATGCCCAGTATCCACACTCTACTAATGAAGAATCAGATTCGCTGGGCTGGTCACTTGACTCGCATGCCAGATCGCAGGCTCCCGAAACGAATTTTTTACGGCGAGTTGCGTTGTGGTAAACGCTCCCAAGGCGGCCAGAGGAAACGCTTTAAAGACACTCTGAAAATCTCACTGAATGCTTTTGGAATTCGTCATGACACCTGGGAGACTGCAGCCAGAGACCGAAATTCGTGGCGTGCATCATTACGCAAGGGTGCAGTCACTTGTGAGGCCACCAGGACTGCAAGAGCTGTGAAGAAAAGACAGAACAGAAAAACCACTGCAGGAAATCCTCCCCAGAAACGTCAAGCACTCTTTGTCCACATTGTCAACCAACATTTCCAGCCAAAATAGGCCTTATCAGCCATCTTAGAACTCACGGCTCCATACTTTCAACCCCACTGTATGAAATTAATGGTCATCATCATTCTTGATGGACAAACAACAACGACAACAACAACAACAACAACAACAACATAGACAGCTATAGTCGCGCAGTTCCTGGTCTATCAGACCTGTATCCTTAGAACTTTTCTTTATGACAGGAAAACCTCGGCAACTTACTCGCACCAAGAGAAACGTTTAACACAGCTTTTAAATGCAGTGTCTGCGAAATATAATTGGTATTGAGTGTCAAGATCAGATCACAAATACCGAAGTAATGGAAAGATTGGATTGTGTGACGGTTTGATTCATGCTCAGTCTTCATAGACTTAGGTGGATAGCACACAAACAGAAGGATGGACGATAGTAAAATAACAAAGGACATCTCTTTTTTTTTGGGGGGGGGGGGGGGGGGGGCGGGGGTGAATTCCATGTGGGTAAAAGACCTCGGGGTCGGCCTATACTACGCTACAAAGATGTGTATAAGCGGGACATCATTGATACAGGCATTGATAATGCACATTGGGAGCAAGTGCTCATGATGTTCTTGAAATGAACCCCATTGATATGCAGTTAATATAAATCACATTTCTAATGTTCTTGAAATAAAGCACATTTCTACTTTTTTGGCATTAATCACATTTCTATGTTCTTGGCGTGAATAATATTATATATTCTTGGCATGAACCACATTTCTACGATCTTGACATGAACCACATTTCTACGTTCTTGACATGAACCATATTTCTAAGTTCTTGACATGAACTAAATTTCTAAGTTCTTGACATGAACCATATTTCTAAGTTCTTGACATGAACCATATTTCTAAGTTCTTGACATGAACTAAATTTCTAAGTTCTTGACATGAACCATATTTCTACGTTCTTGACATGAAGCACATTTCTACGCTCTTTACACGAACCATATTTCTACGTTTTTTACATGAACTACATTTCTGTATTCTTTACATGAACCTCATTTCTATGTTGTTGTGGCGAACCATATTTCTGTGTTCTTTACATGAACCGTGTTTCTATGTTCTCGTCACAAACCATATTTCTATGTTTTTTACGTGAACCACATTTCTACGTTCTCGACATGCACAGCATTTTTACTTTTTCGGCTTAAGCCACATTTCTTTTCTTGGTAGAAACCATATTTTTATGTTATTCACATGAACCACATTTCCTTGTGCTTGGTAGAAACCAGTGTTATGTTACTGGGCGGAACCACATTTGCGTGTACTTTGGTAGAAACTACAGTGTTATTTTACTGACAGGAACCACTTGTCCGTGTTCTTTGTAAGAACCAAATAGTTATGTTACTGAAAAGAATCACATTCCCTTGTGCTCGATAGAAACCAGTGTTATATTACTGAGAGAAACCACATTTTCATGTGCTTTGTAAAAACCAAATAGTTATGTTACTGAAATAAACCAAATGTCCGTGTGGTTGTATAAATCAAGTGGTTATGCTAAACTGAGGAATTACATTTCAGTGTGCTTTAGTAGACACTACAGTGTTATGTTACTGATACTGAACCACATTTCCTTGTGCTTTGGTAGAAATACAATGATTATGTCATCGACATTACCGACATTCTTGATAAAAATCATATTGTTATGTTATTGATAAGAATCGTATATGTCATGGGATTCAGCATAGTAATTTGGTGGTTTGTTCGTGACTTACATACAAGGTGACTCTGGGTTTCAGTGCCAATAATTTGTTAATGTTTTCAGTCAAATGTGTGGCTAAGGGGTCTAGCCAGTTGGTTAGTTGACTGATTGGTGAATCCTCTAGAAGATTGAGTTTGGGGGTTCATAATGAAGGTTAATAGACGGTGTTTAGTACAGGAGAGCCTGGCATATGATACCACGACAGCTAGTGTAAGGTAGAAGTGATCACAGCATCGTGTCGAGTACATACAGAAAGCTTGAGAATAGGTCTCGATTAGGTAACGTTGTCTCCCCAAGTCTTAGCTATTTCATTGTCAACATGATGCCAAGAGAAAAGAAGGAGATGAAAGGAGAACAAACGACTTCTCTGGGCGGCAAAGAAAGGATGCCATCTGATACTTGACAAAACACTGTTTATTTGTAAAGAATTGTCGTTAATGTGGAAACAAAACTATCTCAATAAATACGCAATTACGCGGAAACAGCGTAAAGCGTCCATTTTCAATACCGATTTACTAATTGTAGTAAGTACCATTTTACAGGCCTTAAGTCGCTTTACCAATGGGCACTCGGGGGTGATGTGGTCAGTATCTCATTTACATCGCGAGACATTTCCTGGTCCCCAGTTTAGGCTGGGTCGACCTGGAGTCCATTGTTTTAATCTGAATGACCCGGCTGCGGACCATTGGGTCGACCTGGAGCCCAGGTCCATTGTTTTAATCTGAATGACCCAGCTGCGGACCATTGGGTCGACCTGGAGCCCAGGTCCATTGTTTTAATCTGAATGACCCGGCTGCGGACCATTGAGTCGGCAGGCGAGATGCGAGCCACTACAATATTGAGTTCTTGGTAGTGGTATATATGTATTACTTGATGATTAAAGCTCTATGGAACCACACAAGTGTAGATAAACAATGCAACAACACCTTATATTTGCCTTCCTCGTTTATTTCTCCACAGGCGAGACACCGCCGCCGCCCATGACAACGACGCCAGCTCCACCTGGCAGAAATGGAGACTTTTTGGAGGGTTTTATAGGTTTCAACCAAGTGACACCAAAACCCAAACCACAGTCAGGTGAGTGTTTGATTGGCCTCACTAACTTGATTAGACATGTAGACAGTTTAGAGATGTATTAACCAATATAATCAACTTCTCTCTTTATTTCTGTCTGTTGCCCTTTTCTCCCATTGGGGCAAAGTCCTCAACCAGCTCACTTATTAAGTATGACCTTTCCAAACACTAGTTTGCGGATGTAGAGGTCTGTCCCTGGATTATGAAATGGTGTGCAGCTGTCCTGTATGAACTCATGCGTGTACTTCATGTGCGTACTTGAATCTCGGAACATGCATTATCGCAATAATGAGGAGGACTGAGCATGTGTAGGAATGCACTGCTAGAGCATGTGTAGGAATGCACTGTTGGAACATGTGCAGGAATGCACTGTCGGAGCGTGAAGAAATGCACTGCTGGAACATGTGTAGGAATGATATGTTGGAGTATGTGTATGAATGCACTGTTGGAACATGTGTAGGAATGCACTGCTGGAGCTTGTGTAGGAATGCACTGTCGGAGCGTGAAGGAATGCACTGTCGGAGCGTGAAGTAATGCACTGCTGGAGCATGTGTAGGAATGCACTGTCGGAGCGTGAAGAAATGCACTGCTGGAGCATGTGTAGGAATGCACTGTCGGAGCGTGAAGGAATGCACTGCTGGAGCATGTGTAGGAATGCACTGTCGGAGCGTGAAGAAATGCACTGCTGGAACATGTGTAGGAATGATATGTTGGAGTATGTGTATGAATGCACTGTTGGAACATGTGTAGGAATGCACTGCTGGAGCATGTGTAGGAATGCACTGTCGGAGCGTGAAGGAATGCACTGCTTTAGCATGTGTAGGAATGCACTGTCGGAGCGTGAAGGAATGCACTGTTGGAGCATGTGTAGGAATGCACTGCTGGAGCATGTGTAGGAACGATATGTTGGAGCATGTGTAGGAATGCACTGTTGGAACATGTGTAGGAATGCACTGTTGGAACATGTGTAGGAACGATATGTTGGAACATGTGTAGGAATGCACTGTTGGAACATGTGTAGGAATGCACTGTTGGAACATGTGTAGGAATGCACTGCTGGAGCATGTGTAGGAATGCACAGTTGGAGTGTGAAGGAATGCACTGCTGGCGATTCTTACATCCATTATACAGTAATTCACTATGAGGTGTGGACTGCGCCTGGTCTTGCAGCTAGCAGAGTTAGGATCTGTTAGCCTCTCCCAGGAGGGGTGAACAGTGAAAGTTAGTAGCCTGCCAAAAACCCGCAGACTACACAAGTCAACCCCACACCTCCACGTGGTATAAACCAGGAAACCATGACCGCGAGGTTATGGACCAACGTTTCGCTGGCTTGCCAAGAGGGAGGGGGCGGACTCCCTTGGTCAGATTTTTCTGTCCTAAACCTGCGACGGGCCAAGCAAGCCGGCAGGAAATTTTCATACTGCTCATAGAAAAACTAAGAAGTATAATCGGACTGACACAGAAGAAGAACCATCGGCAAATTATACCATTACAGAACTCCTATTTGCGGACCATCAATTACAAATAGCAAAATCAGAAGCAGAATTACAAGACTACATAAATAGTCTAAATGAAGTGTACAGGGAACATAACATGAAAATTAGCACAAGTAAAACAGAGGTAATGACTATAACCAAAAAAGGAAAAAAACAATAACGATTCACCTACAAGAACACCCCCCGAAACAAGTAAAGAGCTTCAAGTACCTAGGAAGTATAATATCATCAAATGGCAAAGCAGAAGATTCGATCGAAATTGATGCAATAAGGCAAACCAACTCATTGGGCAAATGGCACCAATACTAAAGAACAAACACGTATCAATAACTAAAAAAGCACTTTAGAACACAATCTTCCTACCAACTCTATGCTACCAATGCCAAACCTGCACAATGATAGCAAAAGATAAACGAATAATCACAACAACAGAAATGAGATTCCTGAGAAGAATATTCAACGTATCAAGAAGAGAGAAAATCAGAAATGAAGAAATCAGGACCAAAGTGGGAATAATAGCAGCGCTAGATTTTATTAGAAGGCAGCAAGTCAAATGGTTTGCCCATGCAAGTAGGTTACCAACTAACAGTATACCACAACAAGCAATGATGTACAGACCAGAGGGAAGCAGAGGAAGAGGCCGACCACGTAAACAATGGGCAGAGGGAATGGCAGCGTCCAAGGGAATCTCGATAAATGAAGCCCATAAACGGGCACTTTCCCGCTGTTTATACTTCACATCGACACCTCAAGGTACAAGAGGAACAAGATGAGATGAGATGAGATGAATAACTCACTCCCAGCAGTCATAGCTTTTTCTGTCTCATGAAAGTCTATGCATGTCCCCCTTTTATTGTTAATTTATGTCTTTAAATATCTTCTCTGTGTGTCTCAAGTCTTCAACAATTTCATTTGCCTGTGGGTTACAGATAACGGCATTTCTAGTCATAATGTTATCAGGTGTTCTCAAAGTAAGCCTACTTAGCGCCAGTGTGTTTCCCCCACCTTTTTATTCATCGGTATTAGTTCTCTCCGTGATCTATACATTGGTGATTCTGGCATACCATTTTAGTCATTTTTAATAAATGTTTGTTGTTTACTAGTACTCGTTTCAGTCGTCGTCCGTTGTTTTGTTCCTTAACTCGCTTTGAACTCAAGCATAGTTCATACACGTGCTGCCACTTATAGTGCACTGGACTGAGTTTTGCGTGTGGATTAGCTTTCCCTAAACCACGTTCTCACTTCACATTCAACTTCGGCGTCATTCGCGAAATGTCTCCCGCCAAGGTGGGTTTCCTGTTTATGCTGACAAATATTTGTCCCGTAAAGTGGTGACATGGCAGGTAAATGAAAATAAAGCACGCAGTTCTATGCAGCCGGTTTGGGAGGACTGATAAAACGATGGGATAAGTGCATCAATGTTGGTGGAAATTATGTTGAGAAATAAAGGGACAATGTATGTATAAAAATAAACTGGTTTCAATTTGTTATCATCTTTAGTTATTTTTCTACAGACATTTGTAACTTACTTATTAACTTACCCTCGTATTGTAGTGAAGTTGACTTACTTTAATAGATAAGCTGGCTAACTTTCAAAGGTAAGTAGATTAACTGTAATAGGAAAGTTCAGTATCTTTGAAAGGTATGTTGACTAACTATAAGTGGTAAGTTGACTACCTATGAAAGGTGGCTTGTCTATTTATAATAGAAAAGATGACAGAACCCTGCCGCTGTCAATGCAGAGGTCAACGCGCTAATCTATGAACACTCAGATAACCCCAAAGTGCTTATCTATACAGATGGATCTGTTGTAAAGCAGCAGAGACGTGCATGGGCATTTACTTCCCGTTCAGCGGGCCGAACCGTTCAAGAATCCAGTGGTGCCCACTCCATGACCATGAGCAGCATGACGATGGAGGCGATGGCAGTAACAATCAATCAGGTCCCGTCTCCGTAATGAAAGTTGGCTGCAATGGATCTCCAACACTGTCTGTCTCTTGCCTTGACTGTACATTCTGTCAGGCTGATGTTCGTCCATCTCTTGATGTTATCCTCCCACTTGTATCGTTGTCTACCTCTTGCTCGCTTGTAACAGTAACACAGTAGTGTGTAAATGGCAGTAATACAGGCTTTCATATGGCTAGAATCACAACAATATACCAACGTGTGTGTACTAAGTGATTCAATGAGCATGATTCGGAAGGTCGAAGCTGGATCTGTACGTAGACAGTGGACTGAGTCGCTGCGAAAGTCTGTTGTCCGTAAAGTCACCTTCATCTTCGTCCCGGGACATGCGGGAGTCGATGGAAATGAACGAGCTGATAAACTGGCTGGCTCTGCACCCCTTGCAGATGGCCAACCCATGGATCGTGCCGATGTTATTAACGTCCTTAAAGATATGTTAAGAACGGAGGACTTGGACGTCAGTGATTCCACATCGCTGTCCAGGATGCAAGACTTGGGAGTAAGAATTTGGCACGGCCAGACACGAGAGGTACATCGGGAAAACGAGGTGCCTCGTCAACCAACACAGAACTGGCACTATTAGCCACCGGACGCTGATGCATATACTGGGGGGAGGATCTGAGCACCTATGGCCCTGTCCGGAGTGCAATGAAGATACCCCAACTGATAACTGATAACTGGGAAAAGATTACTAACTAAGGAAAGTGAGTTGGCTAACTGTAATAGGAAAATTGACTAACTATGACAGGTATGTTGACCAGTTATAAGAGGTATGTTGACCAGTTATAAGAGGTATGTTGACTAACTATACAAGGTAAGTTTAAAACCTGTGATAGAAGACTTGGCTAATTATAACTAAAATAGGAAATTTGACTAACTATGAGAGGTAAACTGGCTAACTATAAGAGGTGTGTTGACTAAGTATGAAAGTTATGTTAACTAATTGTAAGAGGTAAGATGACTACGTTTAAAAGCTGAGTTGACTGTCACAAACCATAATACGAAAATTCAATAGCTATACTATGGAAGGTGAGTTTACTAACTATAACAGGTAAACTGGCTAACCCACAACCCGTACACAAACCGATATAATTATCCCATTATCGAACTGATTCAATGCAAAACAAAATCTAGGTTTAGACCAAACAAGGTACATAATCATATGTTGTTTGTCCATCAAGAATGACGATAGTCATTCATTTCATCCAGTGGGGTTGAAAGTATGGAGCCGTGAGTTCTAAGATGGCTGATAAGGCCTATTTTGGCTCGAACTGTTCTTTGACAATGTGGGCAAAGAATGCTTGACGTTCCATGGGGAGGATCTTCTGCAGTGGTTTTTCTGTCCAGCCTTTTCTTCGCAGCTCTTGCAGTCCTGGTTGCTTCACAAGTGACTGCACCCTTGTGAAAATGATGTACGCCACAAATTTCGGACTTTAGCAGCAGTCTCCCAGGTGTCAAGATGAATTCCAAAAGCTTTCAGTGAGATTGTTAGAGTATTTGTAAAGCGTTTCCTCTAGCCGCCTTTGGAGTGTTTACCACAACGCAGTTCGCCGAAAAAATTCGTTTAGGGAGTCTGTGATCTGGCATGCGAGTTAAACCCAGCCCAGCGAATCTGATTCTTCATTAGTAGAGTGTGGATACTGGGCATGGACGCTCTTTCTAGAACTTCAGTGTCTGGGATCTTGTCTTGCTATGTAATCTTCAATAGCTTCCTAAGGCAGACGGTGTGGAAGTGGTTTAATTTCCTATCATGTCGCTGGTAAACAGTCCAGATTTCACAAGCATATAGCAGTGTGGTACATAATCAAATGACTAACTATTATAATGCACATTTACGATCACTGAGTATTGGAACTGTGGAAGATATTACAAACAAATCAAACAACACAATGACGCTAATATGGTGGTATATCGTCCTTCTTTCCAAACAATAGTTAAAATTTGGCGATATATCATCCTTCGCCACTGAATTAGTTAATAATATCATATTCTCTGGAATCACTTTCAGATTATCTACCACAAAGCGTATATCTGTATAACTACGTGAATGAGAACCCACCGGCCACCACACCGTCTCCCAGATCGGCCCCTTCCAACGAACAAGTCCTCAATAACCTGGGCACGCAGGACATCAGCGCCATTGTGAAAAAGCTACTAGGGGTTCTGGCCAACAAACAGGGATAGCTGAATCACACAGAGATTTGTGTTCTGGGGGTAATGTTTTTCTGGACTATCTCTTGGTGTGAATGGTTCACCTAAATTGTTGCCTCCCCTTCTTCATTAATTCATTCATTCATTTCTTTATCCTTACCCCCTTCTTCGTATCTTCCTGTCGTCCTTCCTTTCTATTTTTTTTTTCATTCTTAATCCTTCTTTTGTACTTCATTTCTTTTTTCTTTCTTTCCTTAATTCATTCATTCATTCCTTTTTTACTTACTTTTTTCTTCCTTTTTCCTGACCTTCTTATTCCCTTTTTCCTCCCACCCTTCTTTCCTTTTTCTTTCATTTATGTTTCTTCTTTCATTTCTTCTTTCTTCTTTTCTTAATTAGTTAATTCTCACTTTCATTCATTTCACCCTTACCTCCTGTTCCTATCTTCTTTCGGTTCTTCCTTTCTTTTCCTCTTTTCATTCTTAATCTTTCTTTTCTACTACATTTCTTCTTCCTTTCTTTCATTAATTCTTTTTTTTCTAACGATCTTTCTTTCTTTCAAATTTTCTTTCTTTCTTCCATTTTTCCTTACCTCCTTCTTTTCTCTTTCTTTATTTTCTTCCTTTATGTTCCTTCTTTTCTACCTTCATTTTTTATTTCTTATATTTTTAACTAATTAATTAATTCTATGTTTCATGTCCTTTTGCCTCGCATCCGTCTTCATTCCTTCCTTCCTTCCGTCCTTCATCTCTCTTTTTTTTCTTTCTTTCATTCTTATTCATCCGTTTCTACCTTTGTTTCTTCTTTCTTGTTTATAACATTAATTTAAAAGTGAGTTATTTGTTATAACATTCTTCTGAATTCCTTTGTTTATATTCTGAACAATATGAAGCTTGTTTCGCCACCTTTCGGTCACTCTGTCCTTCCTTCTTCGTTCCTTTCTCCTTAATTCTTTCCTTTCTTCCTTCCCGCTTTCCATCATTCCTCCTTCCTTCCATGATTCCTTGCTTTATATTTCATCTTTTCTTTCTTGTTTTCATCCCTCTCTTACTTAATTTATTCATTATTTTCTTCATGCTTTCCTTCATTTCCTCTTGTCTTTTTTCTCCGCAACACGCACGCACACACATACACGTAAACACACACACACGCGCACGGGGAGGGGGGAAAAGTGTTAAGTAATAGGCAGTTTAATATAAAGTACATGGGGGAGTATACTCAACGAAAATCATATTTCAGGACACAAACTGGCTCTTACGCAATAGCCCATGTAGGGATCGTGAAGATCAAGTAATTTGCTTATGCGCAATAGCGAATTACAAAATGGCTGCCCCAAAATCCACTTGTGTCGTGGAATAACAACGAAACGTTATTGTCTTTTTTCTTCAGAAGTTGTGAATCCTAGTGAAATCTGCATAGGAATGATGGTTCAGTATGGAGACAGTTGTTTGAGTCAGAGAAGAGTGTATGAATGGGTAAAATGATTTTTAAAGGAAACACCTGTTGTCTCCGATTACGAAAACACCCAGGAATCCGCTGGGAAAAGCATAATGGTCATCTTTTGTGGTATTTAGGGTCTATATTACTCATCCCATCTCATCATGTTCCTCTTGTACCTTGCGGTGTCGAGGTGAAGTATAAACATCGTGAGAGTGCCTGATTATGGGCTTCATGTATCGATATTCCCATGGACTCTGCTATTCCCTCCGTCCAACGTTTACGTGGTCGGCCTCTTCCTCTGTTTCCTTCTGGTCTGTACATCATTGCTTGTTGTGGTAACCTACTTTCATGGCCAAACTATTTGACTTGCTGCTTTCTAATAAAATCTAGTGCTGCTATAACCCCCACTTTAGTCGTGACTTCTTCATTTCTGATCTTATCTCTTCTTGATTCGTTGAGTATTCTTCTCAGGAATCTCATTTCTGTTATTGTGATTTTTTTTCTCTTTTTCTGTCATTGTCCAGGTTTATTATTATTATATTACGACAGCGGTAAAATTCTGGTGCTGACAGCGATGTTCTGTAAAGCATATGCGGGAAAAAAATATTGGTGTATTTCCAGGAAAGGGGTGAAACTGTGACTAGTGCTCGAAACAGTGACATGCTATTGGATAAACTGAAGCCCGGGATACGATCGAAACCCCGGGGATTTATTTCAAAAGGCGTATTGTTACTGCACGACAACGTCCGCCCTCATGCGGCAGCGCAAACATTACGTGATCTGGAATTTGAGGTCTTGAAACAATCAGCACACAGTCCAAATTTAGCGCCATCGGAGAGGTAGCAAAATTGGTTTAAGGCTATGCCCAAAGACTTGTTCCTAGAAGGCATCAACAAGCTAGTGGACACGTGGACCAATTGTATTGCCAGGCAGCTGAGAAATCTCTCTCTCTCTCTCTCTTTCTCTCTCTCTCTCTCTCTATCTCTCTCTCTCTCTCTTTCTCTCTCTCGCACGCACGTAAGCACGCACGCACGCACACTCACACACACGCACACACACACACACACATATATATATATATATATGTATAACAATCATGTTTCGATATTCTGATTTTCAGTATTCTAAAACATCTTACGAATGGGAAGAAATCTGCACACAGAGGACAGAAAACTGTCTTGATCAAGACAAAGAAATTGTATTCCGCTTACTGGACTATGTTTGGTGCTTTAGTACAATAAAAAGATCTGTGTTGCTTATTTTCTGAAATAAATTGTAGTCTGAGTCATTCAATTAATTATAAATTTGAATGAAACATTTAAACTATGTTTCTGCACTTTGCTCAGGTTTTTGTGTTTCTTTTCTAAAATGTTGTTTGCTTCTAGGAAAATGATTGGCACGCACGGTTTGTTTACTTTAGTTGTGTTGTGTTTACAGTTTATGCCATAATCATATTCGGTAAGGTTTGTAGTGACGCGTTCTGTAATAATCGCCGTGGGAGAAACAGAGCCATAGGGTGATTTGATTCTCCCTTTAAAACTTGACCATTAGTTTTGACTAATGCATGTTTCAAAGTATACCAGCTCAATGCAACATACAGGGTCACAGAGCAGCTGATTAACTTGCAAAACTCGGTGGATCTCTATAACAAAATAATTTTTTAAAACTTATAAAACAGAAACACTCGTATAAACCATTTTACAGGACAAAAAGAACAACAGATCACCCTAATCACTTGAGGCACGACCAGAACATAATAAATACACAATGAACAGGAGAATGCAGGTTCGAATATCATCCATATCACAGGCTTAATGTAGGGTTATCGGAGTTTTGTGTGGGTGGTTATAGCCCCATGTTGGCCAGTCTTCTTCTACAGACGTGCTAAACTTACAACTACGCATGTAAACACATATGTCATGAACTTCATTCCAGCAAAGACTGTACGGAAATGTCATGAATGTGAGGCCAACTACTGCTTTTATTAGCGTGCAAATGTGAGCCGGGAAGAAGTAAACGAATATATTGTATTTATTTGTAATTAGCACGTGCTTCTAACATAAATGAGGGATTTTACTATTCAGCCGTTTTTAGCACTTGTGTGTCCTAAAAGCGAATAAGGTGCTGGATTTATTTCGTTAAATGTTAATATAATAAATTACTTATTAACAGTAATCCTTCTCTTTCATTTTTACGTGTAGAAGTCATTAAGAGAGAGGTCCGCAGGTAATTTCCTTTCGCCGGTTGACTTTGTGATGTGTTTCAGGTTTGGTGCTCTTTCCAACAGGAGCTGCTGGTTGTCATCATCAGCATCATGTGCCATGAAGATAAGCGTGGGCGGTCATGGTTTACCATCTCATACGATCACCAAACTCCTGAATCAAGTCTGTTTTCTCGTTCAAGTTATGCCATGTGGCTAAGCCATACAGATATTTATCTTTTCACTTTCCTCTAGCTCTTTTTCCTATCAATGTTGCCAGTTGTCACCACGTTTTCAATACTATTTCCCCTCAAAACGTGACTGGAACAAACAACATCTCGAATGCTGGTTGTATAGGGTGTATTTTTAATTACTGTGGGTTTTTTGAAAATATTGCCGTTCCAAGTTTTGTATGTAGGCCTACTCTCTGTTTACTCATGCAATATAAAAGGTAAAATAAAACTTTTCTTTTCCATGTTGCATATCCCTTACAGGATGTTGTAGACAACACCAGCATTTTTCAGCAGCTGTTGATGAACTAGGCCAGTTGTTACGTTCAGTAGTTTGCCATTGCTTTCTGAACGATCGACTCATATACCCCCGTTAGTTACCAGCGTGGCGCGATCCGCTGCTGAATTTTGCGCAGCTGTTTTTCCCACGTGAATATACGGGATTACGAACAACAACGTCGCTAACGCCTTCACCAGGGAGACCGGAGTACAAAACTTGGAACGGCAGTATTTTCAACAACCCCACAGTCATTAAAAATATACCCTGTACTAATTAAAATTACATTGGCAGCCTGAACATGGCAGTAACAGAACAAGATATTTTAACTAACGCAGAAAAACAAAGAAGTTACAATCAACACAAGGGAAAAAATAGTAACTAAAATCGTCATTGAAGACGGATAGCTAAAGTAAATGAAACAGCTCACAAATAAATAGCGAGCGTAATATCACAGGATTTGGAAATTGTGGTATAAATTTATAATTGAACACTGATGCCACACAGCAAAGCTTATTACAGAGATGTCACTGATATTGCATGGAACTTGTTCAAGATGGTGAGGATGGTGGAGTGATGGTGATAATGATGTAATGGTGATGATGATGTTATGGTAATGAGGTGATGAGGATAATGGGGTGGTGATGTGATGTGACGATTGTGGAGGTGATGATGATGTGATGGCGATGGTGCTGAGGATGTGATGGTGATGAGATGGTGATGATGATGTGATGGTGGCGATAATGTGATGATAATAGTAGTGGTGATGCTGATGTGATGATGATGGTGTTGATGATGTGGTGGTGATATGATGGTAATGATGATGGGATGGTGATGGTGGTGATGTGATGGTAATGACGATGGGATGGTGATGGTGGTTATTTGATGGTAATGATGATGGGATGGTGGTGATGTGATGGTAATGATGGTCTGATCGTGATGATAATATAATGTGGGATGATATTATGGTAATAATGATGGTGATGATGATGATGTAATGGAGATTGTGATGATATGATGATGTGATGGTGATGATTATATAAGGATGATGGTGCTGATGATAATAATGTGTTGGTCATGGTGATGAAGATGTGATGGTGATAATGATGTGATGATCATGTTGATGAGGATGTAGTGGTGATAATGATGTGATTATTATGTGGTGGTGATAGTGATAATGATATGATGGTCATGGTGATGATGATGTGATGGTGATGGTGGTGACTACTGAGGCCACTTATAAAGACACTTGCATTCTGACTTCTAAATAATATTTTAGTGTACAAGCTGTAACACGTATATAGGTAAAAATGTAACTATTTTACTATTATTTTCCAGGTTACTAGTTTTCAAACAACTTTCTTGTTTGTTTTAACACATTGGATTTGGTGCCCATATTTATGACGGCCTTTCGAATTGTTCGATTAAACGGTTTTATTATATTTGATTATATTTGTAGTTTCCTTCTTTAAACTTACAGTTTGCTCATGTGTATATTTATGCTTCATCATAAGAGGTTTACATCATAGAGAAACATGTTCCTTTAAATGGCTTGTGCCTAACTGGTTGGTTGGTGAATCCTTTGGGATATTGGATTTTAACACTTAAGTCTGAGGTATTGAGATATCTGGTAATTTTAACGGAGCATGTAGTGGGTAGTATGCAGGCAGATAGTTAGTTGGTGGATAGTGGGAGGTAAGTAGGTAGGTGAGTAGGTAAGTGTGTAGGTATGTAAGTAGGTAGGAAGATAAGTATACAGTCACATGGTTAGTAAATAGGTAGATAGTAGGCTTGTAAACAGGTTGGTATGAAGTAGGTAGGTAGTAACTGGGTAGCAGGTAGCTATGCAGATAGGTATTAGGTAATGTGGGTAGTAAGTAGATAGGTAGAAAATCGTAGATATGTAGATAATGGTAGGTAGATATGGTAGGTAGATAGTAGGCATGTAGTAGTAGGTTGGTAGGTAGTAACTGGGTAGTAGGTAGCTATGCAGATAGGTATTAGGTAATGTGGGTAGTAAGTAGATAGGTAGAAAATGGTAGATAGGTAGATAATGGTAGATAGTAGGCATGTAGTAGTAGCTAATGTCACAAGGTGCACATGGGGTACCATCAATCTTTATTGACGACGCCGAACTAGAGATAGTAGACCATTTTACATATCTAGGATCAGTGGTAAATAGCAAATTATCCCTAGATCAGGAAATCAACATCCGGATTGGTAAGGCAGCAACAACAATGAACAGGTTAAGAAAAAGAGTCTGGGAGAACAGGAAGCTTACTGCCAAAACAAAAGTCCTTGTCTATCAAGCCTGTGTCCTTAGTACTCTTCTCTATGGCAGTGAAACCTGGACAACTTACTCACACCAAGAGAACAACTTAAACAGCTTTCATATGCGGTGTCTGCGAAGAATTCTTGGT
Source organism: Cepaea nemoralis (assembly GCA_014155875.1). Taxonomy (NCBI): domain Eukaryota; kingdom Metazoa; phylum Mollusca; class Gastropoda; order Stylommatophora; family Helicidae; genus Cepaea; species Cepaea nemoralis. The sequence goes on from JACEFZ010000416.1 coordinate 51,180, forward strand.
ATTAAGTGGCAAGACAAAATCACAAATACTGAAGTATTGGAAAGATCAGGTTGTGTGACAGTTTATTCCATGCTCAGTCTTCGTAGACTTAGATGGATAGGACATCTTAGGATGGAAAGGAATA
>JACEFZ010000417.1:0-12500 GCA_014155875.1 Cepaea nemoralis
CCCATATTTTGTCCCTAACCGCGCAACCCGGGGGGTATTGTTGTGCTCTATACATACTGTACTAACGCGCAACCCGGCGTATTGTTGTGCTCTATACATACTGTACTAACGCGCAACCCGGCGTATTGTTGTGCTCTATACATACTGTACTCACGCGCAACCCGACGCATGTAACACTGTTGTGCTCTATACATACTGTACCAACGCGCAACCCGGCGTATTGTTGTGCTCTATACATACTTTACTAACGCGCAACCCGGCGAATGTAACATTGTTGTGCTCTATACATACTGTACTCACGTGCAACCCGGCGAATGTAGCATTGTTGTGCTCTATACATACTGTACTCACGTGCAACCCAACGCATGTAACACTGTTGTGCTCTATACAAACTGCACACACGTGTAACAATGGGCAGGTAAGCGTGATGTTGGTGACCCCAGGGATCCCCATACATGGCCTCCGGTCGGGCATGCAGGCGTGAAGGCCACTGCGCTGTCTAAGTGCACTGGGTAGAAAGGAACAAAACATTTCCCCAAAACGATGATGGTTTTCCCGTATTGAATTTGAATAACGACGACACAAACAATAGATTGCACGATTTGTTGCCTCGTACAATCTATAGTTTGTGTATTCGTTATTCTAATTTACTACGGGAAAAGATTGTTTTGATTTTCATTACCCCATTACCAACTGTGAAGCGATTAGATGGATTATTCAAGCTGATTGATTGATTGATTGATTGATTTAGGAATCGACATCACAGCATTCGGGGCATTCCCATAAGCGCTCCGTCCCCATCCTCAGCAGCCAGCGAAGCGTTCCAACATTAATAGTACCAGTAGCAATCTGATTATAAGTCCGTCTCGCGTTTCCTCTGAGCGTTGAGCGTCGGCCAGATCCCCTCGTCACTCCTCGCTGTCTCATTCTTGCCAGACCATGGTAATCCATTTGCTCCTCCGAGGTGTGCACGTGCTCCCACAAGGCCGCAACCACGTCTGCCTTGTCATGTATCAATACTCCACCAAGTTCTGCAGAGCCAGCCAATCAGTCCGCCTGTTCATTTCCCAGCACACCGGCATGCCCTGGAGAAAAGATCCAGGCGATGCTTGTCACCCCTGACCTCCGAAGCGAAGCAAGGCATTCCGCACGAAGCCTGCCCGTCCTCACCCTCGTCAGCATGCTTTATGAGTCAGTTACAATCACGATGTGTGTGTGTGTGTGTGTGTGTGTGTGTGTGTGTGTGTGTCCTATTCTCCATCCAGCGGAGAGCCGCAGTGATCGCCTCCACCTCCATTCTTAAGCTGGATGTTGTGGTATCATATGCCATGCTCTCCTGCCCCAACCGTCGACCATTGGCTTTGGCTATGAACCCCCAGCCACTTTTCTCACATCTTGACACCGAACCATCTGTGTAGATAATCACATCACCCGAGTGAGCATTGTCCTGAATTAGTTGCTGGATTTCCACTTCCGTGGCCCCTGCTGGCCATACTCAAGCTGACGTGTAAAATAATGGTACAGGATTGTCGATTGAGGTATATTTCAACTTAAAGAATTCCAACGAAGTCAGAGAGTATCACCCTCCACGGTGAGGAACCACCATTCTGTACACCAATAAGCCAGACATGGGACAAAAGATACTCTCGCAAACTTCAGGTCCGGTATGACATCACACTGATGTTGACAACTAGGATGTCTTCATCCGACACGCAGGACTTCGCGCTGGAGTTCACAGCCAGCGAACACAAGCAAGCAAGCAACTTCAAGAATGTATCTAGTTAATTTATTTTATGTGCCCTCTTCGTGGCGATGGAGTTACGGACGTTGTTAGCAATCCCGCTTACCCGCGTTCGAAGCACAGCTGCAGACAATTTGGCAGCAAACCGTCTTGCGTTGGTCTCTTACGAAGTGGTATGGGTACCGGTCGTTCAGAAAACAATGGCAAACTTTATTTTTTGCATATCCCATACAGGACCTTGCAGTCATCATCATCTTTTTTCAGCTGCTGTTTATGTAAGGTGTCAAGATTACGCTCAGTAGTTAATGGCAAACTACTGAACGTAAACTTGCCAAGAGATCACAATAGCAAAAAGTGCTGGATGTTGACTGCAACGTCCTGTAAAGATGTGCAACTTGTTTACTTTATGTTGTCTGAGGTCTGTAGTATGTACCTGACGAGATGCAGCGAAATATGCCAGGCAATAAATCGTGCAATCTATTGTTTGTGTCTTCGTTATTCAAAATGATGGTTTTGTTCTGTTTGATCAGATCATTAAGCTGCTACCACGCGTTCTGAAGGTCGTGAGTTCGTTCCCCGGACTGCGTGATTCAGCCCACGAATGCAGTGGTTCCGGAGATTCATGGGGCTTCTTCGCTGGAGCTACAGAGTTCGTGCATTGTGCGATGCTCTCAGAAAGCGGCAAGCAGTTCTCAGGAGAGAGACCTAGCCAGATTTGGCAAAACCTGATGAAGCTAAGCCGACCCTCACCACTGTAATACTTTACTACGTTTTTGCCAAATGTAATGGCCTGTTTTGTTTCCATGCATGCATTCTGCTCTTTCTTGGCCATCTGAAGAATTTATGTATCCCCATTATCAACATCAAGTACCCTGCCAGCTGGCGTAGGCCTTCATGTCTTTCCACAGTTGCAAAGCCAACATTATTACTGGGACACTAGCGCCACTTCTGTCGCATAGACAGATACCTGTAAGTATTAAAGTACATCTCATAACTATTTTGTGGCCAATATTATGCTACAAGTGTCAAACATGGATGCTTACTGAGACTAATGAGCGCAAAATCATCACAACAGAAATGAGATGCCTTTGGAGAGCGGTGGGAGTAACTGTGAGATATAGAATTAGAAATGAGGACATTAGAGGACGACTAAATCTGAAACCAGTCATGTACTTCATTAAAGAACAACAGGTTCAATGGCTTGACCATGTCAAGAACCATCTGCCACAAAGAGCCACATTTAAAAATATAATGGCCACAGATCAAGGGGAGGACTACCAAAATGATGGAGTGGTGGTATGAAAAACAACCGTAGAGAAATGAATACCAATTTACGACGAGCATTAGAAAGAGGTCATAAAAGATCTTTACATATCCCCGCACTGAGGTAAATGGGGGAAGAGAAGAAGAAGAAGGAGACATGGACACTGTTTCTTTAATGCTAACACAGGCGTGACTGGAACAGGAGAAATATTTTTAGTAAGATCTCATGAGCTATATAGCTAACAGTTTTCATTCAATCTGTGAAATAATTCCCCCAGATTTAGACGCAATTACCATATGTTATGCGTGCATAAAGATCGGCATATACTGCAATTTGTAAGAACAGCCGGAACCGTCGGTAAAATATGAAAACGAACAAAGAACATAAATTGCATGTTCTATACTCCTTCCACATTAATAATGTGTATTATTTCTTATTTGACAGATAATATACACGGGACATTACCCACATGTCAAATATAAAACATTTATCTCCCCGTTGCGCGCCATTTTTTCGCACATGCATCTTATTGGACAGTTTTTATGTCTAAACTGAATTGATTATTGTGCACAATTACGTTAGACATGCATTTTACAATCTGATTCTATTTATAGACATGGTGCAATATCCAGCACTTCCGAAGTACGTCATCAGAAACGAGAAATGACCTCTTGACCGCAATCACGTGATCTCAATGGAAAGACTTTAGATGTGACGTGCGAGTCTCCGTGGCCATGTGGTCAAGCCCCCCCCCCCCCCCCCCTTCTGCATCGCGCTCAGAGGGTTCTGGGATCGATTCCGGGCTATTATTCGGTTCACCAGTGCAGTTTTCTTGAAGACTCCTGGGGGTCGTCGCTGGAGAAATGGAGTTCAAGCTTTGTGCGACACTTTCGGCAGGTCGGCGTGCGGAAAGAGACCGGGCCATACGGGATAAAACACAGAGCAATGAAGTCGATTCTCTCGCCTTTACAGATGTAGTGTGCAGCAAGCCGCCCATAGGCCGCTAGGTGTAGCTATTCAAACCGTATGCAAATTAACATCACTAAAACAAAATCAATGTTATTAACAACCAGACAAAGACTTCAAACTCTAAGCTCACACACATCACTTCAACTTCACATCGATAACATGCCAGTAGAAAGTGTAATTGAGCACAAAACATTAGGCCTAATCATTGATAGAAACTTAACCTTTAATTACCACGTTCGAGCGCTCATTAAACAAACAGCGAAAAAAGTCTACCAACTCGCCAAAATTAAAAACTTCCTTGATGAGGACACAAGGAAACTATTCTATACTTCTCATATACAGACACACTTTGACTACTGCTCTACAGTCTGGGACGGTTGTTCTAATTCAAACACCAAGCGACTTTACTCACTCCAGAAACGGGCCATGAGTCTAATTTATAGCAAACATTTATCGGACAATCCTGGCCTGCATAAACGCCTTCAGTTACTACCACTCCGCAAACGCCTGCTTTTCAATAAAGCTAAACTAATTCACAAAATCCTGCATCGGAATGCCCCAAATTACCCTTGGCCAATGTTTAAATATAATGCTAGACACAGTAAACGTTTAAATATATTACACATTCCGAAGCCTAGGATTGACTTATACAAAACAAGCTTAACGTACTCTGCAGCTCAGCTGTGGAACAATCTTCCACAAGAAATCAAAGCCATCACCAATCCCTATTCATATAATCGCAAATTACTCGAACACTATCTCAGTACGGATTACCTTCCCCCTTAATAATAGAGATAATAATAATAATAATAACAAAACCCTAGTATAACAGCCAGTCCCCTTTTGGTAGGTCAGTATATTCCACATGGCTAATAACAAGTGTCAGACCATTATCTAATATTACTGTGTCGTGTAGTTTTGATGTTCGCATTTTGCCCATGCCTTTATAATGCATATCTTTTATATTGTTGCTGTTCTCTGTTAGCCTTGAATGATGTGTGCATGAAATAATGTATGAAAGAGATTGATAGAAGGGCAGAATGTTAGACGGGCCTGCGTGCCCAATTCTTAACCCTTTGAAAATAAAGTTTGTTCGTTCGTTCGTTCGTTTGTTCGCTCGTTCGTTCTTTGTTTTCTGCGTTCACTGGCCTTGAAATCAAGCGTAGTCTACACATACTACTAATTCTACTACTGGACTGAATTTTGCGTGTGGATTAACTTTCCCTATTACCCGTGTCCCTCGCCATCACGCGAACCCACTCCGACTTCTGAGGTACTTGTAATTTACGTCCCCAAGCCAAGGACGAGAGGTCAACATTTTAGTCCAACTGATCAGTGTAAGGGTTGAACCCCTTACCTCTGCAGAGAGCAAACCGGAAGTTTGGATACGTTATGAGAAGACATAAACTAGAAAACTTGGTGATAACTGACACAATTGAGGGGAAAAGAGCAAGGGGTAGGCGGAGAAGTAAATATCTAGATTGCTTGGCCACGTGGCATGGTCGAGACCAGAATACGGAACTGATCCACGACTCTGGTGATCGTGTGAGATGGCGAGACATGACCGTCCACGCTTATCGGCATGGCTCATGATGAATAAACACAATAAAGGAGAAATTGATGAATATGACGGTGGAATTGGCAAAATGAACACTAAACATCTGTTGCAGGCGTGTGCAACAAATACAGAACAGAGACAAAGATTATTGCTTACAGAAGCTTCGCATGTGAACTCATTCCATGGAGATGTCAACAAACTCAAGTTGACTGCTGCTTTCGTTGGAAATACAGTGCAGACCTGATAACGCGAACTCACCTGGTACCCAAGAAATAATTCTTCTGATCAAAAAATTCCTTTTAAAAGAATTCAAGCATATAATAATGCATTTACAAAGTACAAAACAATATTGTTCTTTACAACAGAAATTCGCCACATCCAAGATCGCCTTAAAACTGTATTTTAGTTTAATGTATAAAGGTATAAGAAGAAGAGGGAAACAAATGTGATGTTTAAATGTCGACTATGTCTTTCCCTCTGATATAATTTTATGTTCCGAGACAGCACGCCTTTCTCTCTGATACCATTGTATGCTGGTAGACAATGCGTCTTTCTCTCTGACATGATTGTATTATGGCAGACATTGCATCAATATTTCTGATATCATTGTATGCTGGGAGACAGCGCGCCTTTCTCTCTGATACAATAGAATGCTAGGAGACAGCGCTTCTTTCTCTTTGATACCATTGTATGCTGGGAGACAGCGTGTCTTTCTCTCTAATACCATTGTATGCTAGGAGACAGCGTGTCTTTCTCTCTGATACCATTGTATGCTAGGAGACAGCGTGTCTTTCTCTCTGATACCATTGTATGCTAGGAGACAGCGTGTCTTTCTCTCTGATACCATTGTATGCTGGGAGACAACGTGGCTTTCTCACTGATACCATTGTATAATGCTAGGCAACGCGTCTTTCTCTGTGATACTATTGTATGCTGACAGACATCGCGTCTGTGCTTTCTGTGATAACATTATATGCTGGGAGACAGCGTGTCTTTCTCTGTGATACCATTATATGCTGGGAGACAGTGTGTCTTTCTCTCTGATACCATTGTATGCTAGGAGACAGAACGTCTTTCTCTCTGATACCATTGTATGCTAGGAGACAGAACGTCTTTCTCTCTGATACTATTGTATGCTGACAGACATCGCGTCTGTGCTTTCTGTGATACCATTATATGCTGGGAGACAGCGTGTCTTTCTCTGTGATACCATTATATGCTGGGAGACAGTGTGTCTTTCTCTCTGATACCATTGTATGCTAGGAGACAGAACGTCGTTCTCTCTGATACCATTGTATGTTAGGAGACAGAACGTCTTTCTCTCTGATACAATTGTATGCTGGCAGAAAGCGCGTCTTTCTCTGTGATACCATTGTATGTTAGGAGACAGCGTGTCTTTCTCTCTGATACCATTGTATGCTGGGAGACAGCGTGGCTTTCTCTCTGATACCATTGTATGCTGGGAGACAGCGTGGCTTTCTCTCTGATATCATTGTATGCTAGGAGAAAGCGTGTCTTTCTCTCTGATACCATTGTATGCTGGGAGACAGCGTGGCTTTCTCTCTGATACCATTGTATGTTGCTAGGCAACGCGTCTTTCTCTATGATACTATTGTATGCTGACAGACATCGCGTCTGTGCTTTCTGTGATACCATTATATGCTGGGAGACAGCGTGTCTTTCTCTCTGATACCATTGTATGCTGGGAGACAGGACGTCTTTCTCTCTGATACCATTGTATGCTAGGAGACAGAACGTCTTTCTCTTTGATACCATTGTATGTTGACAGACATCGCGTCTGTGCTTTCTGTGATACCATTATATGCTGGGAGACAGAACGTCTTTCTCTCTGATACCATTGTATGCTAGGAGACAGAACGTCTTTCTCTCTGATACCATTGTATGATAGGAGACAGAGCGTCATTCTCATTCTCTGTGATACCATTGTATGCTGGGAGACAGAACGTCTTCCTCTCTGATACCATTGTATGCTAGGAGACAGAACGTCTTTCTCTCTGATACCATTGTATGTAGGAGACAGAGCGTCATTCTCATTCTCTGTGATACCATTGTATGCTGGGAGACAGAACGTCTTTCTCTCTGATACCATTGTATGCTGGGAGACAGAACGTCTTCCTCTCTGATACCATTGTATGCTAGGAGACAGAACGTCTTTCTCTCTGATACCATTGTATGCTAGGAGACAGAACGTCTTCCTCTCTGATACCATTGTATGCTAGGAGACAGAACGTCTTTCTCTCTGATACCATTATATGCTGGGAGACAGAACGTCTTTCTCTCTGATACCATTGTATGCTAGGAGACAGAACGTCTTTCTCTCTGTTACCATTGTATGCTAGGAGATAGCGTGTCTTTCTCTCTGATACCATTATATGCTAGGAGATAGCGTGTCTTTCTCTCTGATACCATTATATGCTAGGAGATAGCGTGTCTTTCTCTCTGATACCATTGTATGCTGGGAGACAGAACGTCTTTCTCTTTGATACCATTATATGCTAGGAGATAGCGTGTCTTTCTCTCTGATACCATTATATGCTAGGAGATAGCGTGTCTTTCTCTGTGATACCATTATATGCTGGGAGACAGTGTGTCTTTCTCTCTGATACCATTGTATGCTAGGAGACAGAACGTCTTTCTCTTTGATACCATTGTATGTTGACAGACATCGCATCTGTACTTTCTGTGATACCATTATATGCTGGGAGACAGCGTGTATTTCTCTCTGATACCATTGTATGCTAGGAGACAGAACGTCTTCCTCTCTGATACCATTGTATGCTAAGAGACAGAACGTCTTTCTCTCTGATACCATTGTATGCTAGGAGACAGAACGTCTTTCTCTCTGATACCATTGTATGCTAGGAGACAGAACGTCTTTCTCTGTGATACCATTGTATGCTGGGAGACAGAACGTCTTTCTCTCTGATACCATTGTATGCTAGGAGACAGAACGTCTTTCTCTCTGATACCATTGTATGCTAGGAGACAGAACGTCTTTCTCTCTGATACCATTGTATGCTAGGAGACAGAACGTCTTTCTCTCTGATACAATTGTATGCTGGCAGAAAGCGCGTCTTTCTCTGTGATACTATTGTATGCTGGGAGACAGCGTGTCTTTCTCTCTGATACCATTGCATGCTGGGAGACAGTGTTTTCTCTTTGATAAAATTGTATGCTGGGAGACAGCGTGTCTCTGTCTCTGATACCATTGTATGCTGGGAGACAGTGTGTCGTTGTCTCTGATACTATTGTATGCTGGGAGACAGTGTCTTTCTCTTTGATACAATTATATGTTGGGAGATAGCGTGTCTTTCTCTTTGATACCATTGTATCCTGGGAGACAGCACGTCTTTCTCTCTGATACCATTGTTTGTTGGGAGACAGCGTGTCATTCTTTCTGATACCATTGTATGCTGGGAGAGAGTGTCTTTCTCTCTGATACCATTGTATGCTGGGAGACAGCTTGTCTTTCTTTCTGATACCATTATATGCTGGGAGGCAGCACGTCTTTCTCTGTGATACCACTGTATGCTGGGAGACAGTGTGTCTTTCACCCTGATACCATTGTATGCTGGGAGACAGCGTGTCTTTCTCTCGTTGTCTGGGTCCCATTTACTGCCCACTTTCAACAGACATTTCATTTGGCGTTTCCTTATTGTTCTGCTACGTAATCTTGTGCTATTCTGTATTGTTCTCAAAAGTCGCATCTTCATTTCAGTTTGTTTCACCTGTTCAAGAAGAAAAAGAAGAAGAAGAAGAAGAAGAAGAAGAAGAAGAAGAAGAAGAAGAAGAAGAAGAAGAAGAAGAAGAAGAAGAAGAAGAAAAAGAGGAGGAAGTAGAAGAGGAGGGGAGGTGGTGAAAATAAAAAAAAAAGAAGAAGATGAGGAGGCGGTGGACTATAAAAAATGAAGAAGAAGAGGAAGAGAAGGAGGACATCAAAATGAAGAAGGAGAAGAAGAGCAGCGCAGAAGAAGCAACAACAGCAACAGCAGCAGTAGAAGAAGACAAATATAAAGAATAATAATAATAATAATAATAATAATAATAATAATAATAATAATAATAATAATAATAATAATAATAATAATAATAATAATAATAATAAGAAGAAGAAGAAGAAGAAGAAGAAGAAGAAGAAGAAGAAGAAGACTAAGAAGAAGAAGAAGAAGACGAAGAAGAAGAAGAAGAATAAGAAGAAGAAGAAGAAGAAGAAGAAGAAGAAGAAGAAGAAGAAGAAGAAGAAGAAGAAGAAGAAGAAGAAGAAGAAGAAGAAGAAGAAGAAGAAGAAGAAGAAGAAGAAGAAGAAGAAGAAGAAGAAGAATCACGCTACACAATCACATTACAAAATATCCTTGGAAGTATAAATGAAGCATTACAAATATATCGCTGCCCATACAAGAACGCCTCCTTTAATCTTTAACCCAGTGTCACAGGTAAAAATTATTACGTCCAGAAGATTCGGATCATGAACTGTGTCAAATGTGCCATTCATCGCACTCATACAAAAGGTCAGACCACTGACAACTTTTTCAATAAACGGATTTGTGAACTTGCTCGTAATTTTCTGTTGTTCATGACTCCCTGTTTGTTAAAGAAGGATTATGTAATCTGGACCTTGCTAATCACGATTACTGTCAGCAACGCAACGATCTGTAATGGTTATCCCCCGTTGTTGCCTGTGGGAAGTAAAGGGCCAGTGTTCAATCCCTGTAGTTGTAGTGGGTGTGTGTTGCTAAGTAAATGCAATTTTTCTTATTATCCTTGTGTGTCTTTATAGTCACCATGCAAAAAGACCAAAAAAAAAAAAAAAAAGAAAGAAAAATAGGCAAGCTGCTTGAGAGTTTGATTGCCAGACAAGTATCAAGCCAGCTAGAGAGGCCATGTCTTTTCCCACCTACCATTGGAGGATACCGTACAGAGAAACCTGGGCCAACCCAACAGTTTTTGCCCGTGATGTGTGTTAATGTTTCCACCCAGGCATAGAAACATGTGCTGCAGCAATTGATCTTGAGGTTGCCTACAACAGAGTACCGTTGGATTTCTTAATGGTTCAAATTCTTGAACTCAAAATAAATCAATTCCTCCTGAATGTGATCTCTGCAGCCCCCTTCCAACGGAAATTAGTTTTTAGATGTGTCAGTTGGACTTCCGAATCAACAACAATATATCCTGGCCTGCTACAGAGATCACGATTATCTCCGGTATTTTTCAACGCCTACATTGTGAGAATCACGGGTGAGCAGATCACAGGACCAGGAAGGACAGTGTCATTTGCCGACGATACGTTAGTGTATCGTTACTGTAAGGATAGAGATCAGGTAGCTGTGGAATTACAAACAGAACTAAATCGCATAAGCACATGGTGTGATGTAGCTTGTGTAATGGTCAACCCAACGAAGGCAGCAGTGACATGGTTCTTCTTAAACAACCATATTGTCAACACTCCAACACCAACTGTAAAACTGTGCTCAGAGATTGTGGAAATAACGCAGGCAATGAAATACTAGGGGATACGCTTTGATTGAAGACTTGCTTATACTGAGCATATAGAACAGGTGATAACAAAGGCCAAGCAAGGTTTGGCTGCGATGCGGGTGATGGCGGCAGCAAACTGTGAGCAGCACCATGTATGTCTTCTATACGAGAGTCGGGTTGTTTCTGTTTTTGAGTATGCGATGGCGATCCTGACTCAGTCATAAGCAGATGGAAAGGATGGATATGATACTGAACGAGGCTACGCGTATTATACCTAGGTGTACAAGAGATACAACGTGCAGGGCGAAGCGCTACCTTCTTGATTTTCCAACCATGGGGGAAGAGAATACACATTTGCCGAGCACGTACTACCTCAGAGTCAACGCAAACACACAACATCCACTTTATAGTGAAATTAAGAAGGTAAAAGACAGCAGGTTAAAAAGAAGGAAGTCGTGAATGGGTCGTGGAAGTGTGTTCACTTGAGGACTTAGAACCTGGCGCGGAGTGGGTTACTTGGGGACTTAAAACCTGGCAAGGAGTGGGTACAAAGACCAGCATTGTAGTACGTCCTTTTGAGTTTGCATCCAACTAGACAAAAAATGCAGACAAAAAAAAAAAATCCGGCTGCTGTGGACGCAGAAGTACAGGTTTTGATCTTCGATAATTCTTTAGAGCAGTGGTTCTCAACCCTTTTTGGCTCATGCACCCTTTCACCATATGTCAGAATGTCATTCCCCTCTTTCCAGCGAACGAAAGAAAAAGAATTCATCCCTTTCCAAAATTGTCAGCCTCAAAAGGTGAAATTTTTATATTCACAATATTTTATTAACACACCAAATTAATCATATTTCAATAAACAAACAGTTAACAAGTCAAGGAATTTTCACTTAATAGGAATTATGCTCGAAGCTACTTTGAGTCTGCCAGTGTGTGGTCTTAATTCCCATCACTGGAAACCCTAACATTTCCTCATGGTGGGAATTCACGATAGGTTGAGAAAAATTGATTTAGAGGGTGATGCTATCATATAGACAAATGGGTCGGTCGTTCGACGGGTGAGAAGTTCATGGGCTTTTGCGGCTCAGGCTGGGGGGGGGGGGGGGGGGGGGGGGGGGGAATTGTGAAGGAAAATTCTTATGCTTTTGCCTTGACCACAAGTAGCCTGACTATGGAAGTTATGGCAGTAAATAATGCAATTATATGGCTCAAGACTTAGACCTTGACTCGGGCATGTTTCCGTGGTGACTTAATGAGTATGCTCAGGAAGATAGAGATGGGTTGTGTCCGAAGACAGTGGTTGTTGTCTCTGGGGCGGCCACGGCTGGCAAAGATTAGTTTCATCTTCGTGCCAGGGCATGCAGGTGTACAAGGAAATGAGCCGGTTGACAAGCTTGCAGATAAGGCTACTGTGGTGGGCGGACGAGCCATGGACCAGGCTAATATACTGAATGGTCTACGAGAAGTAAGAC
>JACEFZ010000417.1:15000-100000 GCA_014155875.1 Cepaea nemoralis
ATTCTTTGATTTCATTAATTGTCGAGCGCTTCTGTCACAAAATAATTTGTCACCAGTGAAAAATATGCAGCATCGGCATTATAATGTAGCAAAGGGGTTAGTGAACATAGTTTTTCGATTTCCCAGCGTCCCGGGTTGGGGGTTCGATATCAGACGCTATTTGTGAGCAGATCGCGTTGAGTTACTTTCGATGTTATGAGAGTAAGCCGTTCAGAAAACAATGGCAAACTACTCGACGTCAACATTTCCTACTAAATTAAAAAAAAAAAAAAACAGCATGCGCGTTCGTATAGTTGCTAGGGAGCTACGCTGATATTGTCTGGGCGCGGTGGGACGTTCGTCGTACACTAAAATGGGAAAAGTCTAGTCACCCAATTAGCCGTTCATCCAGGCCTATATACTATGGTGCACCAAGCTCAACAAAGACCCATAACAGGTTCTATCTTCATGTTTAAGAAGGAAAAGAAATGCAGTACATGCTGGGGTTGATTAATACGTCCGGTAAACAGACATGAAACTAACTTTTACTATCAGCATGTTGCATAACCTCGTTCTCATCAGATTATCATCATCATCATGTGTCATGACGATAAGCGTGGGCCATCTTGCTTCGTCATCTCACACGATCACCAGAGTCATGGATCAGCTCTGTGTTTTTGTCCTCAGTTATGCCATATGACCAAGCCATCTATTTATTTATCTCTCTGCCTTCCCCTAATTCTTTTCTCCTCAGTCTCGCCAGTTGTTGTCACTAAGTAGTTAATGGTTTTCATTTGTTTCTTGCAGGACTTGCTTATTGGTTTTTCTGTCTGTTCGTAGTATTCTTTGCATTTTCCTCAGAAACCACATTTGCACTGCACACATCAAATATGGCATGTGCCGATTGTGTGCACCAAATTGTAACCCAACCGGTCAAATAATAAGGTTGCTGTCAGGATCTTCTATTAGGCTCGTTGGCTAACACATGTGAGACAGTACAAGTACAACGTGATTCGACGTAAGACACAGCAACACAATTTCTATGGATTTATTACCACATTAAATACATAACAATAGTTACATATAACAACTCACAACCACAATACAGCTCATAGGTCTGTCGCTCACGATATCAGTCGTTCAGCTCACAACCACGGAGATTCACACAAAACGCCTTGCTCTCGACACACACGTCCGTTCAGATGTCCAGTCCCAGCTTGGTCTGAGATTATCACACACACTGCCCACTGCCTCTGGTGGGGTCACGTGGCTTTGCGTGCGTCTGTCGTCAGCGCTGGTCGCGTGTCAGGTAAGAATCTCGCCAGCCGACAACTCTTGTCAGTAACGATGTTGCTGCGTAGCTAGGCAGCTAGGCTCTGACATTCTCCCCGGGTACTTCAATGAAAGATGCCATCTTTCATTCATGATGTATGTATATACTGGGGTAGTGTTAATTTCATGTCAGAGACTACTTTTTCCCAGTGTTATGCATGAAAATACATATAAGGCATAGAAATATATATAAAAAAAATGTAAGTTGAATTGAAATGACAAATGAAGTACAACTTTTGACACAATTCAGGTTTCATCCCCCTGATGCCTGGTTACCTTCATTGCAATAATACCCAGTCAGATCAGTAGTTCCAGCTTCACGCATCTACCTCGCAGCTATTTGAAAAAAAAGTAATAATATGATTGTTTTGCAACAACCATCTAGCCAGACTGAAATACGGCTTTGTATTAGTCGTATTAAACACTTAAACTCTGCCCTCATTTGGTCAGGAGCTCTTATGTTGGTTTGCAATGTTGGCAGCTCTATGACATGCTTGGTGGACGCCTACCTGCTGTGCCAAATATTTGAGCAACAAAATGTCTATCTATACAATATACATTAATGAATATGTTTCAAATTATGGCCCTTGATGTAATTCACAAATGCAAGGGAAGTAATTTTGACATTTAAGAAATTCCATACATTATTATAATTATTTAATTTCTTAGCGTCATTGCTTGACGTTTCTTCATATTAACGAGAAAAAGTCGGTAATATGAATACATTAATCAAGATATGATTCTAAGATTACACTAATCAAAATAAATAAGTAGCCAATTGGTATATTATATTTTATAGATTGAAAAAGATTTTACAAGTGTCATAAATTTTTGGCAATTTGTACATAGTCTGCTAATTTTGTTATACTTTTTAAATTATACCGGAAATACACACGAAACGAAAAATTTGGTTGATGTTACATTTTCTGAACACAAATGATCCGGTTTTCTTTCGGAACGGATAGTAAAATGTTCTCACAGTTCGTGTATGATGTTATAGTATCACAACGGATTATGGTGGAATGTTCTTATTTCCGATGTGTTCACACGTCGAACAATTTGGATTACATTCGCTGTAAAGGTGGTGTAGGAGTCAATGTTCGGTCCACACTTGCACATGTTAAAATATCACGGTGAAAAAAATCACCCACAAATGTCACAATGGTAAAGTTCGCTTCTGGTAAGTGGATAAGCGTCTGTGACCCTGTTGTTGGTGTCTATATACAATTAATATTGTTCTCATTCTAACACACACTACACAATTATACTACGCTCATTACATAACTTGATTAAAATAAGAATATTATACATGTCGGTTTCTAAACCGTATCACAACTTTACTTATAGACCTTACACAGTAGGTGACTGGAAAAATTCACACATTGGTGGCTGTGTTGGGCTGAGTGTAATATTACACAGTGCACTCAGACATTGCTTACTGGGTCTGTCGGACAACGGGACAAAAGGTCGGCGATTGTATTCATTCTGCCGGGAATATGGCGAACTTCAAAACTGAAATTCTGAAGCTTCAAGGACCAGCGAGCAATCATGTTATTTGATGGTACTGCAGAATTGATATACCTTAATGGACTGTTGTCAGTTTCGATGATAAAGTGACGTCCTAGAAGATATTTGGACAGCTTTGTGACACTTTCTACTAAGGCCAATGCCTCTAATTGCGGAATGGACCAAGACCGCTCTCGGGGCCTTAGTTTTCCTTGATAGAAAACAACGGGATGCAGAATGTCGTTGTATTCCTGCAATAGGACTGCACCGATCGCAATGGAGCTAGCATCTGTTCTCAATCTGAAAGGTAAACGAATGTTGGGCAATTTAAGGATGAGATTAGGTGCATTCTTATCAGAAAAGTGTGCCAAAACTTTATCAAACGCATTTCGTAGGCATTCATCGTTTACAACTTTTTCGGGTTTATTTTTGGTTAGTAAGTTAGAAAAAACCTCAGTCAGTTCTGAAAAATCAGGAATGAAGTTCCTGTAATAATTAATAAGTCCCAATAAACTGCGGACTTGTTTCTTATTTGTTGGAAGTGACAGTTTTAGAATTTTCGAGACAATTTTGTTGTCTGTCATGACAAAGCCATTGGATATTCTGTACCCCAAAAATGATATCTCTTGGTAAGCCAGGCTCACCTTTGAGGGCTTCACTGTCAGTCCGTGCTGTCTGATACGTTCTAGTGTCTGTTCCAGTATCTTTATATGTTCCGTCATTGTCTCTGTATGGACACAGATGTCGTCAATATAGGAAACTATATTAGGGATGTCAGATAGGAGGAGTCGTGTCATGCGTACAAATGTGGCTGGGGCATTGACTAGCCCAAATGGAAGTTTGCACCATTCGTACAGTCCCCAAGGCGTGGCGAAAGCTGTTAGATGTCTGCTGTCTTCATGTACAGCAATCTGCCAGTAACCTTTAGCCATGTCAAGGGTCGTGAAGAACTTCGCGTCAGTCAGTTCTGTCAGAAGATCGTCCGTATTTGCCATTGGTTCAAGATCTAAAACAGTTATTTTGTTCAGTTTTCTGTAATCAATGCAAAGTCGTATTGTGTTGTCCTTTTTCCGTACAATGACCATAGGTGAAGAGAAGTCTGATAGGGATCGTCTGATGATGTTGTTTTTTTCTAAGTTGATGATTTCCTGATGTAGTTGTTCCTTGTAATGTAATGGTATGGTGTATGGTCTGCATCTTATGGGTGTGTTTGATGTGAGTGTGATGTGATGCTGTACTAATTCTGTTTGTCCTGGGTTGTCTGAAAAGATGGTGTTGTACTCTTGTATCAACTGTTTGCACCTGTTTGTCTCTGCTTGACTTAGGTTTGGATTGATCTTGATCTCCTTCAAGCAGTTTGTCGTGTCTAATGTAGGTGTTGGAATCTCGTCGCTAGAATCGTCATCTTCGTGATCTATTATCACGGTGCAAGCTGTCGTATCGTCTTGTTCGTTGTCTCTGTTGTAGTATGGTCTTAGCATATTGATGTGAAATATTTTGTGTTTGTCTTTTATCAGGATTTCGTAGTCAACAGGTGAGATTTGTCTTGTCACTTTAAAAGGTCCTTGCCAAGAATCTGTCAGTAGCTGTCTGTCACTAGGTAGTAGTAGTAGAACGTCCTGTCCAGCTGTCAATGTTATAGTCCTGTTACCTTTGTCTGCGTATTGTCTGTAAGTAGCACCAGATAGTTTTAGTGCACTTTTAGCAATTTCACATGATTTCATTATCCTTTCACGCAATGATGTTACATACACAAATGATGATATGGGTTTCAATACTGGAGTGGAATCAGTTAACATTTGGTGATAAATTGTTAATGGGCCGCGTGGTTTGGCACCATAGATGAGTTCAAAAGGAGAGAAACCGGTACTAGAATGTGGTACCTCGCGATAAGCAAAAAGAACAGCTGGTAAATATACATCCCAGTTATTGGGGTGATCTTGAGTTACTTTGGCTAGCATGTGCTTCAGATCCCCGTTAAGCTTTTCTATAATCCCGCTCGAGTGAGGATGATAGGGGGTATTGAAGACTTGCTTCACTCCTAGCATTTTAGTGAAAGCTTGAGTGGATGCAGCGATAAACTGCGTGCCTCTATCAGACTGGATGGTATCTGGAAACCCAATTCGGGAAAAAATATGGAAGAACACTTCCATGATATCGTTGGCAGTAATGTTCTTTAACGGAATCGCTTCTGGCCAGCGACTACATTGATCAATAATTGTTAGAATATATTTATTCCCTCTAGTTGTTGTATGACTAAGAGGGCCCACAATGTCAACTGATAATTTTTCAAAAGGTCGACTGGCTAAGTCAGTGACTTGTAACTTTGCCTGTGGGTGTTTCCCTTTCTTTACCAGTTTTCTGGCATGTATCACAACTTCTGCAATAAGTTTTTATGTCATTACAGAATTTTGGCCAATGAAACTGTGTCAATAGTCTTGACCTGGTTTTAACATATGCCATATGACCTGCAAAAGGTATATCGTGAGCAAGATGTAAAGCTTGCCTACGATAAGTAGTTGGTAACACAGTTTGCTTTGTTGTAACGTCACCTCTGGTGTAGTACCTGGTGAGTATATCATTGTATAAAGCAAAATGCCATTTAGCATTTTTCGTTACTCTTGGCTTTTTGCCGATCAGGTCAAAATACTTTGACAGTGAAGGATCAGCTTTTTGAGCTGTTATGAATGTTTCCTTCATCGAGTCACTAGGTGGTACTTCTGGGCTAAGCATTTGAATAGCCTCAGTTTGGTTACTATCATCTTGCACTCTAGCAGTAGCTCTTGTTACTGCGTTCACACACTCAATGACATCAGATGATGATGGAATGATATCGTCAATGATGTGATGAGAACTTAGTGCTGCATTAGCTAACATACATTCAACAGGTGATATGACATTTTCAATGACATTTGGTGGTGATGTGTTATCAATAATACATAGTGATGTTGTGTCATGGTTATGAGGTTTGTCATTCACCTCTGGTAAATTTCCTATGATTATATCGCACACTGGGTTTGTAAGTGCTGCGACCTTTACTTTTCCGGTGAGGAATGGTGTTTCGATGTATGCCCAAGCTAATGGATATTTTTCAATATTGCCTGAAAATGTTCTACATGTGATGTGTCTACCTGTGTAGTCTGTAGGTGTTATGAATGTTGTTTTCAGGCCAATAAGTGTACTCCCGGTGTCGCGAAGTACTGTAGCAGACTTGCCATTAACGTACCCGTGATAGATGTCTAATTTGCCTTTTGAGTCTATTACTAAGTTACCTTCCTCATTAGCAATAGGGATGGCGTGCCCGCATGTTAAGATACCATTTTCAAAGAAGGTATTACAGACAGTGCATGTGTTGGAACTAAATGCATCACAAGCCTGTGCTGCATGTACAGGATGTTTTTCTGTATTTTCGTCTTCTGACGCTGAACTATCGAACAAGGCGGCATTGGCTTTGTTGGTCATATGCCTGCCTTTACAATCCATGCGATGGTGACCGTAAGCCTTGCAGAGAAAACATTTACGTAAGCTTTTGAACGATTTACGTTCTCTGTCTTGTCTGTTTACCATATTTTGCAAGTATGTTTGGTACCCTGGGTTTTTATCGCACATCTCGTTCAAATAATGAGACATTTTACAATGAACACAATGTCTAAATTTTTCAGAGGTAGGCCTGTTTGGTTTTTGCCTACTATAGTTTTTCTCATAGTTGGCTGCTGCTACCCAGTTACTGTCAGTAGCTTCAGTGGCAAAACACTGTTTATTTGCCGTATAATAGGCCGAACCACGTCTTTCCATTTCTTCCACACTTGTGCATTCATTCTCCTGCAAGAACTTAGAAAAAGATGTTGGGATAGAAGAAATAACTTTATCTCGAATAATGAGATCTTCTAATTTATCATAATTTTTGTTAATTTTGGCTGATGAAGTCCATTTGCTGAAAATGTCTCGGACTAAACAGAGGTAGTCAGAGAACGTTTGAGTTGATTTTGGACTCAGTTTACTGAACTGTTCTCTGTACCCTGCCTCATCTAACATGAAATGTGCCATTATTTTAGATTTAATGTAATGGTACTCTTTTCTGAGGTCTTTGGGGATGGTTTCAATGACCTTAAGAGGTTCCCCAGATAGACTCCTCATATATAAAATATTCCATTCCGAAAGTGGAACTTGGTAATGTTCCATTAAAGTCTCAAAATTTTGGGTAAAGGCTGCTATGCAGTCACCCGAGGTATAGTTACGAACGATACCTTGGTACTTTTTATACTGGTTTTCTTTTTCCAGTCTTTCAGATTTCTTTGACTCTTTATTCATTGCAGTCTCAGTGTCCAGTTGTTTCATTTTCAACTGTAATTCTAGTTCTTCCCTCTTACTCTGAGCTGCTATTTCTGCTTGTTTTAAAGCTGTTTCTGCTTCTATCTGCTTGGCAGCTTTTTCTGCTGCTCTTTCATCGCGTTCGGCAGCTTTTTCCTGAACAAGTAGGTATTCTGCGTATTTTTTTCTCACTCCATTGAGTTAATTCATCACCTTCCAACTTTAATTTTAACCCCATATCGATGAAATCAAATAATGACGACATGATGGAGAAAATACGTCAATGAAAATCAATCACACAAAATATGTGGTAAATGGTTAGTAGAAAAATAACTTACAATTGATTTGACTATACGATGTGTGCCCACTAATGCATACGTAAAGTTAAAGTGAAGAAAAATATACTCAAGTGCCCTTGGATATGGTGACGAATGGTTGGGCAATCGGGCTAGAAAAACTGTAGGGTCGACTTCGGAACCACTAATGACCTCTACGGCAGGGTTATGGATGGTACGCAAAAACCTGCTTTGTTTTTGGAGAGAAATAAGTTAGCGTGTGTTTGTTGGTGTGTGCCTGTAAGTCACTAAGTGTTGATTAGGTTTGAATGGCGTTGAGTATAATTGTATGTCGTAAATTTGTCGTCAACAGTGTTTCTTTCAACAGAAGTTACACTCTTTCCAAAACTCTTTGCGTTCCACAAACTCAATACACAAAAACAATCTATCTGTATTTGAACACTCACTAACATTGATGACACATCACTTACATCAAGATGACATTCAGTAAGGACAAAGACATCAAGTTTACAAGATGGCGACAAGGTCAAAATGGCGGCAAAATCACAAGGTTGACAAGGTCGAACGGTGACAATGTTCACAACTCACAAATGTTTAACACGTTTACAGGATCAAACAATATGTACTGTACATTTACTAATGATCTTAAACATATTTAGACAATGTAGTAATGGATCACACTGAGACTTTTCCGATCACATGTACATCACTATAACCTTGACAAATTTTACAAGTACAAGAATTATAGTTTTAAAGTTTTAAATCACAAAGACGAACAACACACGTCTAAATATATTAGGTTCT
Source organism: Cepaea nemoralis (assembly GCA_014155875.1). Taxonomy (NCBI): domain Eukaryota; kingdom Metazoa; phylum Mollusca; class Gastropoda; order Stylommatophora; family Helicidae; genus Cepaea; species Cepaea nemoralis. Next base: position 23,229 of record JACEFZ010000417.1, read on the forward strand.
TAAATAAAGACGAGCAACCCACGTCCACACATGTCAGGATCTTCTATTAGGCTCGTTGGCTAACACATGTGAGACAGTACAAGTACAACGTGATTCGACGTAAGACACAGCAACACAATTTCTATGGATTTATTACCACATTAAATACATAACAATAGTTACATATAACAACTCACAACCACAATACAGCTCATAGGTCTGTCGCTCACGATATCAGTCGTTCAGCTCACAACCACGGAGATTCACACAAAACGCCTTGCTCTCGACACACACGTCCGTTCAGATGTCCAGTCCCAGCTTGGTCTGAGATTATCACACACACTGCCCACTGCCTCTGGTGGGGTCACGTGGCTTTGCGTGCGTCTGTCGTCAGCGCTGGTCGCGTGTCAGGTAAGAATCTCGCCAGCCGACAACTCTTGTCAGTAACGATGTTGCTGCGTAGCTAGGCAGCTAGGCTCTGACAGTTGCCCTAAACCGTTGAAATGGAGCGTGTTGGCTACCTGCGTTATAAGCAGCGAATTGTGATAGAATTTCTCGTTGCAGAGAAGGAAACTGGTGTGAACATTCACAAGTGTCTATATGATATGTAGGAAGCTTTGCAGTCGATAGGAGTGCAGTAATTGGCTGGGTTTAGAGAATCAAGGAATCAGGGAGTGGAGATACGGAGCTGCTTGATCGGCCGTGCTGTGGGCGTCCTGCCACAGCCACCAACACAGAAATGTTGAAATGTGCTGAGGGCATTATTCTTACTGATAGGGATATTACTAATCAACAATTGGCCTCGCAGCTGTCGCTCAGCAAGGGTATTGCCAATGTAGTTATAAAAACTCTCGAATTTTCTAAGGCTTGCGCAGGATGGGTTTTTGAAGTCTCACAAATAACCACCGACTGCAAAGGAAAGCAATTTCTTCTGAATTGTTGAGGCGTTTCAATGTTGATGGAGAGAATTGTTTGACTAAGATGGTTATAGGTGACGAAACCTGGGCACATCATTTTGAACTTGAGACAAAAATAAAGTCAATGAAGTGGCGTCATCACAATTCCTTCAGCTGGTAAGGTTATGCTCAATGTCTTTTGGGACTTTAAAGGTGTTATGATTGTGAATGTTATGCTAAGCGGACAGACAACCAATTCGCAAGCATACATTAAAAAATTGAAAAAACACAATCAATGAGTTCGGCCGCACAAGAATCCAGCAGACCTGCTTCTCCTTTACGACAATGCGCGCCCTCACACAAGTCTGGCAACAGGGGAAGCAATCACCAAATTGGGTTGGACTGTACTGCCACATCCACCCTGTTGTCCTGATTTGGTACCCTCTGATTTTCATCTGTTTCGTCCACTTAAAGATGCACTCCGTTGGACAAGGTTTGAAGACAATGAAGGAGTGATTCATGCAGCGAAGAAATGGCTACATGATCAAGACAAAATCTGGTACGGGCAAGGAATACATGCACTTGGTTCTTCCTGGCATAAAGCCGTACATGTTGATGGGGATTATGTAGAATAATACCTATGTTTACATGACATATCCACGTATAGTGTGTACTCATTTCAAGCTTTTTGAATAAACAGCTCCTGATAAAACAAAATTTAGTAGATGCGGTTGTTGCACACTGTGAACAACTAGGGTTAGAACTGAATATTAAGAAGACACAGATTATGATCGTCACTGGGAAGAAAGAAATACCACAATGTGATATGCGAGTAAATGGGCATATTCTTAAACAAGTGAATCGATAGAGTTATCTCGGCACAGTCATAACATCTGATGGGAGATGCCTTGAAGAGATTAGAACAAGAATTGCCATAGCAAAGGTAGCCTTTTGCAAGATGAAAAATATACTGACCAATAAAAAGATATCAACTGAAACGAGAAAACAATCCCACCATGGGAACTAACAGTCCCATTCACAGACACGAGCCTAGCAAAGACCATCACCAAGGACACGGAGGACACAGATGCAAGAGACGCGGCCGAGGAATACATACAAGAAATCAGTAAGGACAACCTCATAACATACACAGACGGGTCTAAGAACGAACAGGGGGAGGTAGGTGCAGGAGTAGTGGTCCCAGACTGGAAGCTGAAGAAACAGTTCAAACTAACAGACCAGACAGCAGTATGCACGGCCGAACTAGTAGCCATACTGAAAGGTCTGGAGATTGCAGCCGAAAAACCACCGCTGAGACTATGTATATTGACAGACTCCCTGTCCTCAGTACAAACGCTCGGGAACTTCACTAGAGGTAACAGACCTGACATAAAAGAGGAGATACTAGCGACAGCCACAAACCTCAGGTACATGGGATGCCAAGTCACAATCGGATGGATACCAGCTCACAGGGGTATCCCGGGAAACGAACAGGCAGACTGGGCGGAGAAACGAGGACTAACCAGTAGTAATAAAATCATCACAGGTCTAGGTAAAATATAAGGAAAGAGTATCATCAAAAACTACGTACTCCAGGAATGGAGGAAACAGTGGCGAGACAGCGCTAGAGGTCGTCATGCATACCAAGTCCTGAGTGCACCCAGCTACAAGCCACAAGTCAAAACCAACATGAAAGCACCGGCAAACAGACAGCTGTGGAGAATCAGACTAGGTAACTGGAAAGACGCAAAAGAGAACCCAAACTGCAGAGCATGCCTAGCAGACAACACCATTGAACATTACTTATTAACATGCAACGAGTGCAATAGTGAACGAAGGGATCTAAGAAACTACCTTGTCAAAACTAAAACTCCAATGACAATGACGGAGTGCCTGCACACAAACAGCAACCCAGAAATCCAGCGGCTGATCAGACAATTCATATGCAGAACAGGGAAAGGCATATAGCTTTTCCATCTTTTTCTTTTGTTTCTTTTTTATATTTATAATAATAATAAAAAAAAGGCCCGGGATGGATGTCACGGCTGTCCTAATGGAGACAGCTGAATGTGGCGGAGTGAGTGGCAGGATGGTGGACTGGCTCTTCCGAAAGGGCTCCTGAACAGGGCTGACAGGGACATCAGGTCGTCTTAATGTTGCACCAACCCATACACCGATGACGATAACGAGAAAGCAAACGTAGAGGAGTACGGGCGACTGACGACCGGGGGGGGGGGGGGACAACTTGATACTGCACTTGACCTCTCTGCCTGTGCCTACGTCGAGTCCTTATGAGGACTGGACATGACAGGGACCAGCCCCGGCGAGGACAACACAAGAAACAACCAGCATGTAGAAGTACTAATAGAGTAAGAAACCAACAAACGAAAGTATGCGGGACCTAGTAGGCCCGACCAAGGACAGGTCTCTATCACGACCAACATAAGACAGAAAGGAAATAACCTTATCCGACAAACAGAACGGACCCAATAAAACCAGTATGAACTAGGATAACGGTCCACACAACCACGGATCTCAATAATAACCACAGCTGAGGAGGCAGGTTTAACGAGACCGAAATTTTGAATTTTTTGTTGTGGAAATTGGAAGGAGAAAAAGAGTGTTAAAGTGCTACATAGAACCTATTCTTTTGTATGGATGTGAAGCGTGGACAATAAGCAGTCAAGCTGAAAAAAACATCTGATGGCTGTGGAAATGTGGTTTCTGAGGAAAATGCAAAGAATACCATGGACATACAGAGAAACAAGTCCTTCAAGAAACAAATGAAGATCGTAAACTGATTAGAGTCATTAGACGTAGACAGTCAACATTTTTTGGGAATATGAGAAGAAATGACTTGGAGAACTTGGTGACAACTGGCAAGATCGAAGGGAAGAGACCAAGGGGAAGACTGAGAAGTAAATACCTGGATGGCTTGGCCACATGGCTTGGTCGAGACAGGAACACGGAGCTTATCCACGACTCTGGTGATCGAGTGAGATGGCAGAACATGACCGCCCACGCTTATCGGCATGGTCCATGATGGCTGGATAAATGGATAAAAACAATGTGATGCATTACTTTCTGAAAGCCTCTTCCACATCTACATACATTTTTTACTTTATCTCCCAAAATCGCTTCTTCAGAAATATATTACTTTATCTCCTGGAACCTACTTCTACATAAATTCGTTACTTTATCTCCTGGAATCTACGTCTGGAAAAATGTGTTACTTTACTTTCTAGAATGTACTTTTAGATAAGTTTGTCGCTTTATCTTCAGGAATCGACTTCTTGATAAATTTGTTACTTCATTTCCTGCAATCCGTTTCTACATAAATGTGTTACTTTATCTCCTGGAATCTATGTCCAGAGTCCGTTCACAAATGCTAGCCCTCATTAACGTTCACTTTTTTTAAAAGTGTCTTTTGCATCGTTATAAAATTTTCCCTGCCGTCTTGTATTTACTCCCACGCAAGGAATATGTCTTTGATATGTCTAAAGGCAACTTAAATCATGGAAAGCTCGACATTTCTTTGATGTTTCAACGAAAATGTATTGAATTAACGCAAACAGACTTGTTTTATAGTAATGCACGTCAATGCGGGCAACGACGCAAGGCATATTCATATTCGCACCGAAATGGGTGCAACGTGTAACATTAGTAAAGACAGAGAATTTACAGAGCCATGGTGTAAATAACGTAGAACCGAAATGGAAATGGACAGGAAAGTAGAAAGAATATATTTCTTACCTTATTTTTCATTTCCTTCTGTTTTCTTCAGCTGCAGGTTAATAATGTATACACAAGGAGTCATGTTGCTAGGATGATTGTAGCTTTTTATTTGAAGTTCGTGAAAGCTTCTAAACAGCTGTGCGTTAATGTGCGTATGGAGTGACCAGAGATGATACCGCAATTCAATCACCATGAGTCAATTTTTCATGATCTGTTCAGCTGTCTTTATAGTGTGTTCACACGTTCACATTTTGAGACTTCGTAAAAGATTGCTAATTATTATGCTGTTTACTGTTCATAGACGGAACACGATTACCTGTTTTGAACGACGAATATAGTTGTGAATGTCTCTGTGGTGGGATTCATTCTTAACGGCCAAGATGTTGGTCCTCTTTTTATTGAAGATTACAGATTGATTCGTATGTTCGTGTGTTGTCCCTTCATTTGACAACGTGTTTATTGTCACGTTTCTTGTTATGCCACACTATGTCAGTTTCCACCGCAGTACTACCCTTCTGTTAGTATTCAATGCGTTCAGTGTTGTTTTTCTTCAATGCCAGTTATTTGTCACCCTTGAGGGCTTGCGGAACTAAACATTCATCGGTGTGGAATATGAACTGTTGCCATTGACAAGCTGTAGATTTTGTGCCGATGCTGTAAATTTTAGGGCCTGCAATTCTTCAGAATAGTTGGAGTTGGACTGCCAGAGTAACTAACGACGACTGCCTGAGGCAGGCTAATGAAACCAGAACATTATATACAACAATAAGAAAGAGACAAACAGCTTTCTACGGTCATGTGATGAGAAGAGAGGCATTGGAGAACATCGCGACAACTGAAAAGATCGAGAGGAACAGAGGCAGAGGCAAACCAAGAGAAATGGTGCTGGATGGATTGAGACGGTTGCATGGATGAATACCATCAGCAGAGTTGATCCAGAACATCAAAGACTGAAATCTGCGGAGAGCCATGAACGCCTACGCCAGCTGGCTGAGCACTTGATAGTCATCTTCCTCTTTCAACATATGGTTCGCACATTCTCTCTCTCTCTCTCTCTCTCTCTCTCTCTCTCTCTCTCTCTCTCTCTCTCCCCCCCCCCCCCAGTAACTTTTATGAACATTTAATAGCGCAGACTGGGTTAGTATCTTGACGTCGGACAATTTGAGTGTAGTATTGGCAGCTGCCACCTGTCCTTTAATTATAGCCCACACAAGATCTATAGGGTCTAAATGAGAATGAATGAATCACTGAAAAACGAGAAGTAGATTGAGAGCTTTACCAAAGCACTACTACAAAAATATCTTGTTAAATGAGAATGTTACGGCGGAAGTCTCAAGCACCTATGGCCATGCTCTTCTATCAACTTGCCGATTGGATATTTCTTGCTTTTTTGTGTGTCTGTCCTACAAGGGACAACAATTCTAACTTGAAATAGGTTTCTGGAAATGGTATATGTTCCCTTCGGAACCATATCTTTATTGCTTCCTTTGTGCTCGATGACGTAGGTATTTTGTCTTCTTGGACAACAATATTGTGATATGATGCATTGTCCATGATTAGACAAGACGGTCTATCAAGGGATGGAAGTACTGTACTCTCCAGCCAATCTCTAAATACGTTAATATTCATCTCATTATGATAATCCCTATTGTCTGTATGCTTTGTTACGAACACTAGTCCAGCATTCTGTAGTAAGCCATGACCAACCGTTGTCCTTTACTACTTGGTACATATCGCTGTATCGTTCCATCCACTGATTGCCATTCCTTTTCATTTGTGTGATGCGCATTGATCCAGGTTTCATCTAAATACACTATATCATAATTTTCTTTGCATATTTCCCTTATTTCACGAAGGTACTTGCTTCTCATGGCTCCATAATGCGGTTGCTCGCAAATATTTCTACCCCCTTATACATTCTAAACGTGAAGACTAATGTCTTTATAATTTTCCACAAAGTTGTTTTGGATAACTCTATGTCATTATTCTTTCACAAGCAAACACTAAGTTTTCTTACAGTCATTGTTTCTTTGGTATCCAACATTTTTATAATAACTCGCCTCATGACCTCCTTGTAAAAGCTGTCTACAATAACCTTTCTACCTACCGTTTGCTTATTGCGTGGTGGTTTCATTCCACATTCTTGCACCCATCAACGACATGACCGTTTACTCAAAGTCAATGCTTGTACTGTTCTTTTCTCGGGATTTGTAATAGTATGAAAAAGTTTCTTGTGATCTGCTTCTTGACAAAAATATGTGTAAAACTTCATAGCGATGCTTTGAAGTGTACACAATTTCATATTCAATCCCATTCAGCAATATTCACATATTCAGATGTTAGCGATGCATGGTAAGATATTGTAAAATAATAACGCTTCATGATAGCACCCACTATAGGTAGACTTATTGACGGCACCTCTGAACACTTCTGTTCTACTATGTGACATTCTTCTCATAAGGAAATTCCCGTGTACCACGGAGAATATTTCTGATTTAATGCTGATGTTTTGATGTGAAGATGTAATACATGTCATAATATGCACGTCATCTCTGACCCGTAAATTATATACCGCATATAAATACATATTGAGATCTGCTGTGCAATTTCCAGAAGAAAAGTGTTTTGTTGGGTGTACATAATAATAAGGTTGTATGCTAAATCTCATCAATTCCACTCAGTTGGTTACTGAATTATGGATTTTTATACGGGGAATAGTGATAAGGTAAAGGATAACCTACAAATGAGAATACGAAATGATGATAATCTTGAGGATTCGTGATGATTAGATGATTCTGGCTGGGAAAAGTCGGAGAGTGGGGCGGGTCGGAGGGGGGTAAAAAGTGGGGTATTTTGTCGTGTAGTATTTCGTGTGAAAAGATAGACCCGAAAGCGTAATCTTTGAAGCGTAATCTTTGAAGCGTAATCTTGGCGGGTGTGGGGGGGGGGGGGGGGGGGGGGGGGGGGGGGGGGGGGGGGGGGGGGCGGGGGGTGAACAGATGAAGCGGAGGGAAATGATCATCATAATCTTGGCGGTGTGAGATTTTGTATATTTTGTTGTGTAGTATTTCGTGTGAAAGAGGAAATCTTCGGTGAAGATTGGGTGGGAACGGTGGGGCGGGGTATTTTGTTGGAAACGTAAAAAGAGTTGCGCGGGGTATTTTTGTTGATTAGCGTGGAAACGTTGATGATGGAGGATGCGGGTTGGGGTGAACAGATGAAGCGGAGGGAAATGATCATCATAATCTTGGCGGTGTGAGATTTTGTATATTTTGTTGTGTAGTATTTCGTGTGAAAGAGGAAATCTTCGGTGAAGATTGGGTGGGAACGGTGGGGCGGGGTATTTTGTTGGAAACGTAAAAAGAGTTGCGCGGGGTATTTTTGTTGATTAGCGTGGAAACGTTGATGATGGAGGATGCGGGAAAGATGGGAAAGTGACTGAAAAGTGTTACGAATATATATTATTTGTGTGAAGAAACGCGTGGGGTAAACTGTTCGTGTTTTTGTCAGTGGTAGAAGAACGTGGTGGGGTCGGGGAGGTAGTAGGTTTGAATCCTGGTTACTATATGTTGTTGAGGGATTTAGTGGAATGATCTTCAATGTGTGATGAGGGTGTAGTGACTGTCGGTATCGGCTGAACAAAGGTAAAGAGGGTCGTAGTGATTATCATTACTTGATAAGAGGTGGGCCGTACCAGCAGTGGTGTCTGACTTGTGTAACTGAGCCAAACAAAAATGCATACCAACACATTCGTTTATATCGGCACAGATTTAAACACCCCCCCCCCCCCCCCCCGCGTTTCCCCCTTTTTTTCACACAAATAATATAGCCCGCGCTCCCACAACTCTCCGACCTTTACGTTTCCAATCTTAAATATATTCGCAACGTACCCACCACTGACCCATTTCCGTCACGAGAGTGATATTCCACACAGAAAGCGCTATCTGTTAGTACTAAACCTGTGGTTTATGGGTTTCATACTTTGAGCGTAGTGAGGATTCCTTAAGACGTTCCCACCCCACAATCTTAATAAGCGTTATGTTCGTTTTTGGTTTTTTTTGGGTCTGTAGCTGCGCTGGTATACTTGTCTGTCCGTAAGTGTGTTTGTATGCCTGCACTTAACTTTAGTTGTGTGGTTGTGTGTGTGTGTGTGTGTGTGTGTGTGTAAAAGTGTGTGTGTGTCTGTGTGTGTCTGTGTGAGTGTGTGGTTGTGTTTACTTCTCTTTACTTGTCTGTCACTGTCTCAAGTATAGGTCTGTACTCATGTGTGTGTATGGAAGAGGAAATGCTTGTGTGTGTGTGTGTGTGTGTGGTGTGTGTGTGTGTGGTTGTGTTTACTTCTCTTTACTTGTCTGTCACTGTCTCAAGTATAGGGCTGTATTCATGTGTGTGTATGGAAGAGGAAATGCTTGTGTGTGTGTGTGTGTGTGTGTGTGTGTGGTTGTGTTTACTTCTCTTTACTTGCCTGTCACTGTCTCAAGTATAGGGCTGTACGTATCTGTATGTAGAAGTGTATGTGTACTTGGTTGTCTTTGTGTGTACGTATGTATCTTTTTTGTCTATTTGTATCTGTTATAGACAATGAACCCTCATGACAGGATTGCGGCTACTCTTACTGGAGACCAATACCCTGGAATAGTGCGGTGGTTGCGTAGACTACCTCTCCAACCAATTGCCTCATACGTGTATGGGTCATACTTGCAGAGAGGTTGTCGACACCCCTCTGGAGGATGTAATGCGCATTGACAATGATAGTTCTTCTCAGGCGGCGTGTTCCGCTACCCCCCAGACACCACTGATGGTACGGCCCACCTCTTATCAAGTAATGATAATCACTACGACCCTCTTTACCTTTGTTCAGCTGATACCGACAGTCACTACACCCTCATCACACATTGAAGATCATTCCACTAAAAACCTCAACAACATATAGTAACCGGGATTCAAACCTACTACCTCCCCAACCCCACCACGTTCTTCTACCACTGACAAAAACACGAAGAGTTTACCCCACGCGTTTCTTCACACAAATAATATATATATTCGCAACACTTTTCAGTCACTTTCCCATCCTTCCCGCCTCCTCCATCATCAACTTTTCCATCATGACCCTAATCTTATCAACAAAAATACCCCGCGCACCTCTTTTTACATTTCCAACAAAATACCCCGCCCCACCGTTCCCACCCAATCTTCACCTAAGATTTCCTCTTTCACACGAAATACTACACAACAAATTATACCCCTAAAAAATTCTCACACCGCCAAGATTATGATGATCATTTCCCTCCGCTTCATCTGTTCACCCCCCGCCAAGATTACGCTTCAAAGATTACGCTTTCGTGTCTATCTTTTCACACGAAATACTACACGACAAAACACCCCAATTTCTTTACCCTCCTAAAAAAAACAACCCCCACTCTCCGACAACAAAAATATTTACGACTTTACCCGCCGTTCCCAGCCAGAATCATCTAATCATCACGAATCCTCAAGATTATCATCATTTCGTATCCTCATTTGTAGGTTATCCTTTACCTTATCACTACTACGGGGGCAAACAATTCCGAACTCACTATAGGTAAATGAGTTACTTTATCTCCTAGAATCCACTCCCAATCTCAAGTTTGTACCCCTTTAAATTACAGCATTTGTTTCACTCGCGTTTACTCTTCTATAGTCTAAGTTTCCATCAATCTCACATTTATCCAATTTATATGCAAAACTGTTTGATTGCACGACCCAGACAAACCCCACAGTGGCGCATTTATCTACAATAGGTTTATAACGCAGTCCATCTGTCCATCCGCGGAGCAATATGGCCAGGACTACAATTCTATAGTTCCAGAAAACGAACAAGCATCTCATCGATTCTGACACGATCGATTCCTGTCCGGGTAATCGATTACATAAACAAAGAACCAAAAGGAAAACCCGTTCTCTTAACAAATTAATATAATTACACAATACACAGAGAAATGTTAGTTATGTCCGCATCAAACTATTGCTCGGGCTGCACGCCATGTTTGTTCTCATGTTTGATTCTCTGAATGTTGACCCAGCATAAACATCTCTCGCGCGCCCAGTTTTACAGAGTTGTTTCTACGCTCGCTGGCTAGTGTTTGGCTACAAAATTGTGAAAATATTGTTCTTTCGTACAAGGGTGATCACCGTCTTTTGTCTCGAGGCTTTTATTCTCAATGGAGTGTAGGCATTGGCCCATCTCAGACCAAGCACTGTTCCTTCTTATTATGTTCTTGTGCTTCTTCTTCATCATCTTCCTTTCCTTGTACTTCTACATCGTCCTCCTCTGGTCCTCCTTCTTTCTTATCTTGCTCCCCCTCCTCTTGCTGTGTATGTTGCCGCCGCTCTTCTTCTTCTTCTTCTTCTTCTTCTTCTTCTTCTTCTTCTTCTTCTTCTTCTTCTTCTTCTTCTTCTTCTTCTTCTTCTTCTTCTTCTTCTTCTTCTTCTTCTTCTTCTTCTTCTTCTTCTTCTTCTTCTCCGTCTAAGGACCAAATGTAAGACGGACCTGCGTTCCCAATTTGTGACCCTTCGAAAATAAAGTTCGTTCGAAAATAAAGTTTGTTCGTTCGCTCGATCTTCTTTCCGCCTCTTCCTAATACTTCTTTCTCCTCCTCCTTCTTCATCGTCGTCGTCGTCCTCCTCTTCTCCCCCCATACTATTTCTTTATCCCTTTCTCCTCCGCCGCATTCTTATTCATCGTCCACCTCTTTATTTATTTCTGCGCCTATTGTTCGTGAAAAACCCCTCGAAGACATTGAGATTCAACTCGTAAGCCCCTTCACCTCGGCGTCCATGACCTCTCAACGCCGAAAGGCCTTATCTACCCAAATAACGTTGATGTAGAGGGTATTCTCCACGCCCTTTATCAAGGTACCATCTATACGGGAACTGTGTTGCGGGGATCTCCAGTCCCCCCTCTAAGCTCAGAAACCAGCAAGCTATGCACGGCGGTGATTACGGAGCGGCACACTAGAGTAATCATAGGCCTTGGTTCAACACTGGACATACAGACTGACTGAGGTCAGGTCTAGGCGGAGAGTGCTTCTTTCACTACAGACACATTACTACCGACCTTCCATGCAGAGACGGCGCGTGATGATGGCTAGTAATGTTAGGCTATTCAGCAAAAAGATTCGCTTCGAGTGTTTAAGTATGTTATCACTTCCTTAGTTTACCGCTGTGACTGTACATACGCTAACAAATAGAACATTAATGTGATGGTTTCCCTTTGTTTTCCACAGCCACAGTATTGTGTGTTGTACGAGGGCGAGTCAATAAGTAAGTCACACAGTTATGCGGGATGGCTGGTAAATGTAGTTGGTGTTTTCTACAGGTGTCATTAGGTGACAGCAGCACCAAACTTTATATTCCAATTCGTCAGGTGGCGCTATGTGTCTCATACGTATGCGCAGCGAGTAAACAATTTGGCGACTGTACTTACGGAGTGTACAACCAAAGAGCATAATATTTACGAGGGGATGTCAATAAGTAAGTCACAAATGGCTGTAGAAAAATAACTAAATATTTTAACAACTTGAAACCAGTTTATTTTTATACATACATTGTACCTTTATTTCTCAACATAATTTCCACCAACATTGATGCACTTATCCGATCGTTTTACAAGCCTCCCAAACAGGCTGCATAGAACTGCCTGCTCTGTTTTCTAAACCACGTTTTCACTTCGCATTCAACTTCGGCGTCATTCGCGAAACGTCTCCCGTCAAGGTGAGTTTTCAGTGGACCAAAAAGGTGGAAATCGCTAGGGGCTAAGTTGGGGCTGTAAGGATGTTCCAGAACTTCCCACCTTAGTTGGTTAATTTTCTCCTGAGTTAATCGAGCCGTATGTGGTCTGACATTGTCATGAAGACACGCCTCTAGTCAGCAGTCCTGGACGTTTTCTTCGAATTGCATCATGAAGCATCGATAGAACTTCACAGTGCGATTCAGAATTCACATTGTCACCTTTCCTCTTGAAATTGGTTAAAAGCAAACCTTGACAATCAAAGAACACTGTCTGCATAACCTTCCCTGATGATGGCGTAACCTTGAATTTTTGGACACAAGGTGAAGAAGGATGTTTCCATTGTATTGAAGCACGCTTTGATTCGGTCTGGTAGTGATGCACCCATGATTCGTCCCCAGTATAAACAGGAAGCATTTATTTATGAATGTCCTTTGCAGGCAGCCCTTTTGCAGGCCAAAAAAAAAAAAAACGCACACCAGCACGTTGCGCTTTGGTTGTACACACCATCAGTCGCCATTATGTTTATACTCTGCGCATCTGACGAACGGGAATATAAAGTTAGATGTTGCTGTCACCTAATGACACCTGTAGAAAACACTAACTACATTTACCTGCTATCCCACAGAACTGTGTGACTTACTTATTCTCTCGTCCACGTATATTACTCTTTCTAAACATGAATGGCGTTCTTATCAATTCCTCAATCATCTCATCTCATCTCATGTCATCTCATCTCATGTCATCTCATGTCATCTCATGTCATCTCATCTCATCTCATCTCATGTCATCTCATCTCATCTCATGTCATCTCATCTCATGTCATCTCATCTCATGTCATCTCATCTCATGTCATCTCATGTCATCTCATCTCATGTCATCTCATGTCATCTCATCTCATCTCATCTCATGTCATCTCATCTCATCTCATCTCATGTCATCTCATCTCATCTCATCTCATCTCATCTCATCTCATCTCATCTCATGTCATCTCATCTCATCATGTTTCTTTGTACCTTGCGGTGTCGAGGTGAAGTATAAACAGCGGGAGAGTGCCAGCTTATGGGCTTTATGTACTCACTATGTCCTCAATTGTCCTCAATTCCTCACTTTTCAGCTAATTATCTATGATGGGCTTCCGTAAATCACGATTAGCTCAATATAGCTCCTATTAAATCTTTTCACCAATTCGATTATCGAAAGCAATTTGACACTTAAATTAGGCCCAGAAATCTGATGTGATCCGCGGTGGCAACAGTGCCCAGGTTGAGAATCATTGGGCGAGTGCACGATACCCGATCACGCAGAGGCTTGAATAAATAACGTGTATGTCCTCATTGTTACTTACAATTATATTGTGTGAGCACACACATGGGCCTGTCATTGCCCGGCTGGAGTCGGCGATAATCATAAGGGTGATTACCCGCTTGGAGTTTGCTTTATTTTCTTTACGTGAAGACCGATCCTAGTTCTTTAATTCGGCGTATATTAGTTAAATAAATATTTAACGGTAAACAGGCAATGGGGAGGCCTTTGTTTTCAATCTTGTGTGACCTGTTAGGGAAGGTTGGCTGGTTCATTTGCTGATTGAGGGATAAAGTGATTGGATGATTGGTTGGTTGGGGGATACATTGATTGGCTGATTGGTTGGCTGGAGTGTGACCTGTTAGGGGTGGCTGATTGGTTCATTGATTTGATTGGTTGGGGGATAAATTGATTGGCTGATTGGTTGGTTGGTGGATAGCTTTAACGGTTAATTGATTGGTTGGTTGATAGGTTGGTTGCTTAACTGATTGGTTGGTTGATTCTTTGATGGTGGTTGGTTGATGAATTGCTTGTTTGGTTGCTTGATTTCATTGTTTAGTTGATGATTGATTGCTTGGTTATTTAGTGGGATCTTGGTTATTTTGATGTTTGACTGATTGATGAATGGTTGATAAATGGTTGATTGGTTGGTTAGAAGATTGGTTCGTTGATTGCTTGTATTTTTGGTTTATGGTTGTTTGGTTTGGTTGGTTGATTGGTCAGCAAGTTGCTTGAGGGTTGATTGATTAATTAGTAAATGTTTTAGCTCGTTGATGGTTGGTTGTTTGACTGATTGACTGATGCGGTTGTGTGATTTGTTGAAGCCTGCATCCTCCTTTGTTTTGTCTCTGCGTATTGTTTCTGTGCAGAATTTCGCGAATAATAAATCATTAAGCTCAGCAATGACCGCTACCTCTGTACTTGACAACACTGAGATATATGTTAGAAATGTGTCTTCGTATACACTCAACAAAGTATATTTTCTACCTGGATACCTACGGAATCAGCAGCATACCCATCCTTCACAAGTTTTATGGATTTTCTACGAGGGAAAGTAATTAAGTAGCAATAATATTACTATAAAGTGCTTGGAACAGTAAGGACAACTGAAAATATTATTTCAAGACTCAAACTGACACTTAAGCAATTCTCCATGTAGAGGTCCTGAGAATCGAGCAGTTTACGCATGCGTAATAACGATTACAAAAACGGTATCCCCCATTATCGACTTGCACCGTTCTTGGAAGAGCAACGAGTCATTATATGTTGTTTGGTCAGAGGGCGTGGAACCTTGTGAAATCTACACAAGAATGGTGGTTCAGTATGGAGACACTTGCTTGAGTCACTGGAGAGTGTGAATGAGTAGAACATTTTCAAAATGGAAGACAAAACATCATTGATGAACAGAGCTGTGAGAGACCTGAAACTGTGGCAACTGACACAATGAAACTGTAGTTCGACAGCCAGTTCATGACAACGGGATACTCACTGTTGATGAAACAGCCGTGGCAACTGACACAATGGAACGGCAGATCGAGCAGCCAGTTCATGACAACGGGATACTCATTGTTGATGAAACAACTGTGGCAACTGACACAATGATACGGCAGATCGAGCAGCCAGTCCGTAACAACAGGCCACTGACTGCTGATGAAACAGCCGTGGGTTTCAACATGTGTCCACGATGACCTCGGCTATAGGAAAGTATGGCAGATGGGGCCCAAGACAACTTTCTGATGATCACAAACGTGCACTGCAGATGGTCTGTCAGGCGCAATTTGACCCTATATTGGTGCATTTCCAGGAAAGAGATGGCACAGTGACTAGTGTTCAATACAATGACATGTAGTGTGAACAAAGTAAAACCCACAATACGATTAAAACGCCGGGGACTTCTCTAACAAAAATAGCAATGTTGCAGCACGAAAACGCTCGCCCTCATACTGCTCCGCATACAATGGATAGACTACGTTTTCTGAAATTTGAAGTCTTTAAACATCAAGCATACAGTCCAGACTTGGCGCAATCACACTTTCACTTGTTTGGACTCTCGAAAGAACATTTACGGGGTCAGTGGTTTGCAGATGACAACGAGATAATGAAGAGGGTACAGAATTGGTTTAAGGCCATAACTAACAACTTTTTCCTAGAAGGTATCAACAAGTTAGTGGACAGGTGGCCCAAGTGTGTTGCAGGCAGGGGTGGGGTGGGGGGGGGGGGGGGCTATGTACAGAGAAATAACACACAAAGCTTTTGGGTTTCACTATTGTAAAAGAAATACTCATGCAATTCCTGTGACTTAACGAATTTCCCTCGTAAATACTTTTACCAATACGTATTTGCTTTTTTTCATAGTTTCTGTGCTTCTTGCTAGTTTAAACCCCCACTGACCCCGGATACTTTAACCTATTCCCATCAGCGGCTTTGTTATTTTAAAATTAAATTCGCCTACGTGAGAAAAAGTTAATTGATCAACAATGTTGAGAAGATATAACGCTGGACACGAGAAAGAGTAAATATATCAGCAATGTTGAGATAGGGATATTACTGTGGACACGTGACAGAGTTAACTGATCAGCAATGTTGAGATAGGATATTGCTGTGGACACGTGACAGAGTTAACTGATCAGCAATGTTGAGATAGGATATTGCTGTGGACACGTGACAGAGTTAATTGATCAGCAATGTTGAGATAGGATATTGCTGTGGACACGTGACAGAGTTAATTGATCAGCAATGTTGAGATAGGATATTGCTGTGGACACGTTGACAGAAGTTAATTGATCAGCAATGTTGAGATAGGATATTGCTGTGGACACGTGACAGAGTTAACTGATCAGCAATGTTGAGATAGGATATTGCTGTGGACACGTGACAGAGTTAACTGATCAGCAATGTTGAGATAGGATATTGCTGTGGGCCACGTGACAGAGTTAATTGATCAGCAATGTTGAGATAGGATATTGCTGTGGACACGTGACAGAGTTAATTGATCAGCAATGTTGAGATAGGATATTGCTGTGGACACGTGACAGAGTTAACTGATCAGCAATGTTGAGATAGGATATTGCTGTGGACACGTGACAGAGTTAACTGATCAGCAATGTTGAGATAGGATATTGCTGTGGACACGTGACAGAGTTAATTGATCAGCAATGTTGAGATAGGATATTGCTGTGGACACGTGACAGAGTTAATTGATCAGCAATGTTGAGATAGGATATTGCTGTGGACACGTGACAGAGTTAATTGATCAGCAATGTTGAGATAGGATATTGCTGTGGACACGTGACAGAGTTAACTGATCAGCAATGTTGAGATAGGATATTGCTGTGGACACGTGACAGAGTTAACTGATCAGCAATGTTGAGATAGGATATTGCTGTGGACACGTGACAGAGTTAATTGATCAGCAATGTTGAGATAGGATATTGCTGTGGACACGTGACAGAGTTAATTGATCAGCAATGCTGAGATAGGATATTGCTGTGGACACGTGACAGAGTTAATTGATCAGCAATGTTGAGATAGGATATTGCTGTGGACACGTGACAGAGTTAATTGATCAGCAATGTTGAGATAGGATATTGCTGTGGACACGTGACAGAGTTAACTGATCAGCAATGTTGAGATAGGATATTGCTGTGGACACGTGACAGAGTTAACTGATCAGCAATGTTGAGATAGGATATTGCTGTGGACACGTGACAGAGTTAACTGATCAGCAATGTTGAGATAGGATATTGCTGTGGACACGTGACAGAGTTAACTGATCAGCAATGTTGAGATAGGATATTGCTGTGGACACGTGACAGAGTTAACTGAATCAGCAATGTTGAGATAGGATATTGCTGTGGACACGTGACAGAGTTAACTGATCAGCAATGTTGAGATAGGATATTGCTGTGGACACGTGACAGAGTTAACTGATCAGCAATGTTGAGATAGGATATTGCTGTGGACACCTGACAGAGTTAACTGATCAGCAATGTTGAGATAGGATATTGCTGTGGACACTGTGACAGAGTTAACTGATCAGCAATGTTGAGATAGGATATTGCTGGTGGACACGTGACAGAGTTAACTGATCAGCAATGTTGAGATAGGATATTGCTGTGGACACGTGACAGAGTTAACTGATCAGCAATGTTGAGATAGGATATTGCTGTGGACACGTGACAGAGTTAACTGATCAGCATGTTGAGATAGGATATTGCTGTGGACACGTGACAGAGTTAACTGATCAGCAATGTTGAGATAGGATATTGCTGTGGACACGTGACAGAGTTAACTGATCAGCAATGTTGAGATAGGATATTGCTGTGGACACGTGACAGAGTTAACTGATCAGCAATGTTGAGATAGGATATTGCTGTGGACACGTGACAGAGTTAACTGATCAGCAATGTTGAGATAGGATATTGCTGTGGACACGTGACAGAGTTAACTGATCAGCAATGTTGAGATAGGATATTGCTGTGGACACGTGAAAGAGTTAACTGATAAGCAATGTTGAGATAAGATATTGCTGTGGGACACGTGAAAGAGCTAACTGATCAGCAATGTTGAGAGAGGATATTGCTGTGGACACGTGACAGAGTTAACTGATCAGCAATGTTGAGATAGGATATTGCTGTGGACACGTGAAAGAGTTAACTGATAAGCAATGTTGAGATAAGATATTGCTGTGGACACGTGAAAGAGCTAACTGATCAGCAATGTTGAGAGAGGATATTGCTGTGGACACGTGACAGAGTTAACTGATCAGCAATGTTGAGATAGGATATTGCTGTGGACACGTGACAGAGTTAACTGATCAGCAATGTTGAGATAGGATATTGCTGTGGACACGTGACAGAGTTAACTGATCAGCAATGTTGAGATAGGATATTGCTGTGGACACGTGACAGAGTTAACTGATCAGCAATGTTGAGATAGGATATTGCTGTGGACACGTGACAGAGTTAACTGATCAGCAATGTTGAGATAGGATATTGCTGTGGACACGTGACAGAGTTAACTGATCAGCAATGTTGAGATAGGATATTGCTGTGGACACGTGAAAGAGTTAACTGATAAGCAATGTTGAGATAAGATATTGCTGTGGACACGTAAAAGAGTTAACTGACCAGCAATGTTGAGATATGATATTGCCCTGAACGAGTTAATTGATCAGCAATGTTGAGAAGATATAACGCTGTGTACACATGAAAGAGTTAACTGATCAGCAATGTTGAAAAGATATAATTTTGTTCACACGTGAACGAGTTAATTAATCAGCAATGTTGAGATAAGATAATGCTGTAGACACGTAAAAGAGTTAATTGATCAGCAATGTTGAGATAAGATAATGCTGTGTACACGTGAAAGAGTTAACTGATCAGCAATGTTGAGATAAACTAACGCTGTGCACACACGTGAAAGCGTTAACTAATCAGCAATGTGGAGAAGATATAATGTGGTGCACACCTGAAAAAACTGAATGTCTGCAATGTTTTGACACCTGATAATGAAAACAAACAAACTTCTCCTTCCTCCTTTTCGTTCATATTCTTGGAGGCAAGTGCGTGAATCCTAACTATGCACTCCCTAGGCAAGTATGCCCGGCTTTGGCGTACATTTATGTAAGATTTCATTTCTTTAAATAGTGGGTCAGCATGGGCGAATGGATAACAACGAGTGTTCTTAAACATCCGGTGTGCTGTTGCCGAGGTAAGGGGTTCTACCCCTACACCGGACAGTTGGACTAAAATGTTGATTTCTCGTTCTTGACTTGGGAACGTAAATTACAAGTAGCTCATAAGTCGGAGTGGGCTCGCCTTATTGGCGACGAGCACTGGTCAAACTTCTGGAAGTCAAAGACACTCAGCAAACACACAAAACTTAAAATCTTCAACTCTTGTGTGATTCCAGTGTTAACGTATGGATGTGAAAGTTGGAAATCAACGGTAGCTTTAGATAAAAAATTAGACAATTTTGAGAACAAATGTCTTAGAAGACATCCACTGGACAGACTTCAGAACCAATTCGCAAATAAGACAAGAGACTAAGCAAGATACAGTATCCAATTTCATAAGAAGAAGCCGTTGGAACTACATCGGCCATGTACTCAGAATGGACAAGTCAAGACTCCCCTACCAAGCCCTCATATGGTCACCGGTAGGGAAAAGAAAACGGGGAAGACCAAGAGAGACCCTGCGTAGAACCATCATTAGAGAAGGCTCATTCAATGGCCAAGTAAATATCCAAGATCTACAACAGATAGCAGCGAACCGCCAGGCATGGAGAGACAGGACTTCTGCCCTATGCGCCGCCTTAGGCTCAAGAGGAAAGACTAACTAACTGGTAATAGGGAAAGCTAACCCACACGCACAGATCAGTTCAGTGCTACTAGAAGTAGTGTGCCTGTGGGCTTACGCTAGAGTTCAAAGTGAGTTAGCGCCCCAAAAAAAAATTCCATAAGCAGATTCCAGCAGATGTTACAATCTACCCTTGGTTAAGTTTATTTGTTCCTGACAGTTTTGCCAAGGCGGCCGAAAAACGGCCTACACTGTGCGAATTTTCCACTACCGTGGGATTTGAATGTGCACACCCTGAAAACAGGACCTCATTGTTTGCGTTGTTATTCGATTAGAATAGGTATGCGATCTCACTACCCGAAAGATCAAGTGGCGTGTGATATCACTAGATACCAATGGCTACTGGAAGAACTGCTAGCTTAATGTAGGGATCAATCCCAGAACTTCTTATCTGAGGCAGACAGCGTAATCTATAAACTACAGTAGGGTTCAACCTAAGGACTACTCGTCCACGATGATGTTTGTACACCATTGTAGAGACAACCCATAGGATGATACTGCAGGATAGGTGTAAAGACAACCCACAGGGTGATACTCAAGGAGAGGTGTAACGTCAACCCACATGAAGATACTGCCGGAGAGGTGTAAAGACAACCCGCAACGTGATACTGCCGTAGAGGTGTAAAGACAACCACACAGTCATACTGCCGGAGAGGTGTAAAGACAACCACACGGTCATACTGCTGGAGAGGTGTAAAGACAATCACACGATCAAAATGCCGGAGAGGTGTAAAGACAACCACACGGTTATACTGCAGGAGAGGCGTAAAGACAACCCTTTAAATCCCCTTTAACTGATTAAGTGTCATGGGATGATTAATCGCCTTAAGCGACATCCCGCATCTGCCCTGGACTTATCTATGACTTAAATGTTGCCACTGCGTTATAATACATGTCCGCTACCATATTAATAACTTGTAAGTCATAACTGCGACGCACCCCTACTTCCCATCCATTTTTGTTTGGTTCAATCCTTCCTTCTGTTTAGCACTGAATCTGTTTAAAAATATAACTAACATATAAGCAAACAAACAGTAAATCTACCCGATGTATACGTCAATCAAAGACCATCTGAGCAGTTACGCGTTACAAGTCTGTGTTTGCTGTAACCTAATAGGCTTCAAATGCCGTCTGGCAATGTGGCCTACTTTTTTTTGCATCAAAGGTAAACATACTCGGATGGCTTGTCTCACCTGGCATACCTTGTTGCTGCCTTCAGTAAGTACCCTTTGATGTCTGGCAGGTGGGTCTTGAGCCTGAAGTATTAAGACATACAGGCTAGGGCAATCGCTGCGAACATTTCAGGTTAGGGTTGTCTTCATGCCCTTCTGAACGACCGGCACGCATACCATTTTATAAAAAGCCAACGTAAGGCGGTCTGGTGCCTAATCTTTCATAACTGTGTTTCGAACGCGGGTATCCGGGATTACGAACAGCGCCCTTAACCTCTTCATCACCGAGCCGACCACTCCCTACTCAATGTGTTAATAATTTATCACTTCATTTCCTATTTTAATTTATATCACTTAATTCCAGTAGTTTTGCTTTTAATAATACTCACATCTTTCTAATTAATCTAATATCTTCCAAAATGTTGATTACTCATCACGTTTCACTTTATCACAAGCCAGGAGGACACCACGGCCCAGTAGGTAGGAGCACTTGCTCGCAAACTTACAAATACCTCTGAAGCCGGAGTGGGTACGCCTGATGGTAATAAGGTAAGCTAATCCACTTCGCTCCGTCAAGGATGTGTGCTGTTCCCCCTATTTGTTAACCTGTACGCCGAAAATATAATGAGAAACGTAAGAGATGATATAAATAGGGAGCTGTATGATGCCCTAAATATCGGCGGTCATGACATACCAGAGATTCGGTACGCTGATGATACAGTATTACTATCCACAACACAGAATGGCATGGAAAACCTAATAGCCTCAACCCAATTGAATAGTGAAAATCACAACTTGTATCTTAACATTGCAAAAACAAAGATAACGCATACAGATAAAACTACTATGGAGAAAGAAATATATGTTAATGAGGAAAAATTGGAGGTGGTGGAAAATTTTGAATATCTTGGGTTGATTA
Source organism: Cepaea nemoralis (assembly GCA_014155875.1). Taxonomy (NCBI): domain Eukaryota; kingdom Metazoa; phylum Mollusca; class Gastropoda; order Stylommatophora; family Helicidae; genus Cepaea; species Cepaea nemoralis. Next base: position 45,362 of record JACEFZ010000417.1, read on the forward strand.
CCAACAACGGTGACACAATGAAAGAAATTAAACGACGACTATCAATTGCTCTTCAAAGACTAAAAATAACTGAATAAATTATGGAATGGGACAGACAGAACTACAAAAATTAGATTTTTATGAGCATGCATCTTTCCCATTGCAACATACGCCTGTGAGACCTGGACACTTACTAAACAAGCTGAGCAGCGCGTAAATTTTCTTCCCCCGCGTTTCCATCCTGTTTCAGGATATTGCGGTCAACACCAGCATCTTTCAGCTGTATGTTGATTCCTAGGCTAGATTACGCTCATCAGCACGCCACGACTTTCGGCGCATAAACGTCTTTGAATATAAATGTTATAGACGAGTTCTAAGAATATCTTGGGTAAAGAAAAGAACAAATGCATCAATACTTCAAGAGTTGAATATTGAAGAAGGTTGGCTATTAAAAACGATAAAACAAAGAAAATTGAAATATTTCGGTCACTTGAAACGTCACGAAAGTTTGGAGAGAACAATAATGGAGGGGTATATGCCTGAGAAGAGAGGAAGAGGAAGGCCAAAGAGAAGATGGGTGCAGGATGTGGCGGATGATCTCCAGATGAGTGTATCGGACGCGGAACATCTTGCTTATGATCGAGAAGTTTTCCGGAAGGTTGTTATGGGAGCGAGGTTCTGCAAAGGACATGCTAATGAATGAATGAATGACTGAATGAATGAATGAATGAATGCATGCATGCATGCATGCATGCATGAATGAATGAATGAATGAATGAATCCACTCTCAAACATCAGTCCAGTATCATGTGCACGGATTTCACTTGTGTCGACTCCGTGGCGAAGTCGTTACGAAGGCAATTTGCAATCCCACAATCCAAGTTCGAAACACAGCCGCGGGCGATTTGAAAGCAGGCTGTCCTGCGCTGATTTCAAACAATCGTCATTCAGAAAGCAAAAGGAAACCTACTGAACGTATACTTACCAAGAAATCATAAACGGCCAAAAAAAAAAAAAATCTTGGGATTGACTGCTACGTCCTTAAAATAATACGCAACAAAACTGAGTTTAAAGCAAGAAAAGGCAAAAAAACAAACAAAAAACAAACAAAGTAAAGTAAATCACATGCCTCAGGTTCATCTACAGCACACGAGTACAGGTCGGTTTATGCCTCATTTCGTCTTTCTGTTAGTGTTCGCAATGTGCAATTTGTATTATTTGCTCTTGTTATCCCCCAGTGGAGAATTGTCCTGTAAACAACTCACACTCTCCATTAACTCTTTCAGCTTGCCCCCGTCTCTCCTACAGGTTATTATTCACATTCACGTTATGGGTCTCCGTGGCGAAGTGGTCCAGCCGTCTGTCTCGGGTTCCGAAGGTTGTGGGTTCGATTCCGGACCGCATCCTTAGTTTCACGAGTGCATTTTTTTCGGAGACTTCTGGGGTCGTCGCTGGAGCTACTGATTTCGTGCTTTGTGCGGTGCTTTCGGCAGCCCGCGCTGCGGAAATAGACTGGTCTATATGGGCTAAAAACCGGTGCAATGAAGTCGACCCTGTCGGCTTTTAAGCGACTTTTTGTTTATTATTCACCTTGATCTCTAATGCTACTCTGCACGCATCATTAGGCATACCTCTTTTACTGTGGAGGTGTTGGTTCAGGAAAAGTCAGGTCTTTGTCAGATATGCCTGAGCTACCGTGTGATGGTAAACGGTACTACTTGCTTTCTGTTAGCGTTAGATTTCGGGCGGCACTTAGCCAACCCGACACCCCACAATGTGTCAACGGCTTCGGGCGGAGGAGTGCAATTGGGAAGGTACAAGCCTAACCCTAGTGAGAGGAAATGCAACCTAAAGACTAAATGTCATGACAGGGCAGACCAGGCCTTAAGCCTTGTTCAGAAACTGGTCTAGGATGGAAGCTCCGACAGGCGGACAGTTAGAGCATTGCTTTGCTGATACGGCAGCTTCTGCAGTTTGTCTTGTTCCAGGTTTACTGGTGTTACCTTTCCTCTGTAGTTAACTAGACATATTCCTCTCCCACAAAATGCTTCTTAGTTTCTTTATTTCTGAGATTTCCTACATTGCATTGATTTGCATGTTTATAAGTGATTACGTATTTCTTATTTTCATCTTTATGTACTTATCAACAGAGGTTTGTCTGTATCTACACCTCTACAAATTACGTCGTGTAGAGATGAAGTACATTTCTTATTGGTTTTCCTTACTGTGGTCTGGTGATGCCCACGAAGCTTTATGTATTCTTTTATTTGGAGAAATGAAATCTTCCGTTTAAAACATTTTAATTCACTTCTCGTTAGTAGCGGCTCCAACTTCACAGCAAAATGTCACCCCATAATGCCCCGTTCCTGTGCCATTTCATGCTCAAAGACTGGTGAACGATTCTCTATTTTCGTTAAGAACCCATAGCCATTTTCTCCCCATTATCATTTCGTAATTCGTGTTATCGGAACGTGTCTTGCCATTTGAGCCATCTGTCAACACTTTGATATTGTCATCTCCTGGATTAACTATAGCAGTTTGAAGCCACTTGTAAAATCTCTGCTTAACTGGTTCATCATTATGATTTCTTGATACTTAATACTGGATCATATTCTTGTTCATTATTATTATTTTGTGGTTCAAAACGCTTCTGCTATTATTCTAGAACCTGCTGCTTCTCACACTACTAATGCTTTCCCGTCTCTTTGAATAACACTAAGAACACCCCTCCCCCCTTTTTTGTGTGTAACATATGCTATTTACAGGATATTGCTGTCAACACCAGCATTTTACTGCTATTGTTGATGTCTTGGCACGTTTACATTCAGTAGTTTGCTTTCTGAACGACCGGCTCCCTTACCAACACGTTAAAACTCAGCGCAACGCGGTCTGCTCCCCTTTACTAAGAACGGTGGGGGAAAAAAGCATTACCTCGCCTACTATTGTCCATTGAATCACAGGGATTAAAATCGTTCTGCTTGATTCAAAATCGGTTATGTTTATTTTTGACATTGAGTCAACAGAACTAGCTGCTTTACATTTGCTGCGTATATTTTGTCACTGTTTCAAAGAGAGCTTTATTTCTAGGATGCATTCTCTTCTCGGTTTTCTTCTCGATATGTTTTTCCGTTTGTTGCAATGCTTCAATGATTTGTCAAAGACTGCTGTCATAACTGATGAGACTTGCTATGATCCACACTGTTATTTATTCATGTCTAATATTTCTGTAAAGTGTCTGACATAGTCTATCCATTTTGTAATTCAATGTTACTCCTCTTCTATCGCCATTTAGCTGGTATCATGTATCTTGTGCCGTGTTGTCGACTTCTTCCCTCAGGCCATTATTAATATGCTTTTGCGTATGAATTGTGTAGTATTGTTTGTGTTATTTCCTCCCGATTATTTGATGCATTAACTTTACCCAGTTTTCTTTTCAGCTTCTACATGCTAGTTGCACATGTGTGCGCTCGCGCGTGTCTGTGTGTGTGTGCGTGCGTGCGTGCGTTTGCGTGCGTGTGTGTCTATAACACACACACACACACATATATATATATATATATATATATATATATATATATATATATATATATATATATATATATATATATATCAACTCATCTCATCTCATCATGTTCCTCTTGTACCTTGCGGTGTCGAGGTGAAGTATAAACATTCGTGAGAGTGCCCGATTATGGGCTTCATATATCGATATTCCCATGGACTCTGCTATTCCCTCCGTCCAACGTTTACAAGGTCGGCCTCTTCCTCTGTTTTCCATCTGGCTGTACATCATTGCTTGTTGTGGTATGCTGTTGACTGGTAACCTACTTGCATGGCCAAATCATTTGACTTGCTGCTTTCTAATAAAATCTAGTGCTGATTTAACCCCCACTTTAGTCCTGATTTTTTTTTTTCATTTCTGATCTTATCTCTTCTTGATATGTTGAGTATTCTTCTCAGGAACCTCATTTCTGTTGTGATTTTCTCCCCCTCTTTTTCTGTCATTGTCCAGGTTTGGCGTTGGTAGCATAGAGTTGGTAGGAGTGTTGTAAAGAGCTTCTTAGTAGTTATTGATACCTTTTTTGTTCTTTAGTATTGGTGCCATTTGTCCAATGAGTTGATTTGCCTTATTGCACCTATTTTCGATCTCGTCTTCTGATCTGCCATTTGATGATATTATACTTCCTAGGTACTTGAAACTCTTTGCTTGTTTCAAGGAATGTTCGTTTAGGTGAATTGTTGTTGTTTGTTCTTCTTTAGTTATAGTCATTACCTCTGTTTTGCTTGTGCTAATTTTCATGTTCATGTTCCCTACACATTTCGTTTGGACTATTCATGTGGTCTTGTAATTCAGCTTCTGATTTAGCTATTAGTTCTTGGTCATCCGCAAACAGGAGTTCTCTAATGGTTAGATTTTCAGGTAGTTCTTCTTCTGTGTTCTCGTCATGCGGTATTCTTGCTGTCTCTGCTTGGCTAGTTTCTTTACATCTGTTGTCTATATATGTTATGAACAAGAGAGGGGACAGGACACAACCTTGTTTTCTTCAGATCTTATAGTGAAGGGTTCTGAGTGTCTTCCAGTTGCTCTCACTATGCATTCACTGTTGTTGTATAAACTTCTACATAGGTTTGTTAGATGTGTACTCACTCCATATTGTTTTCTTGGTCGACAAAGGCTACGTAGAGTGTTTCATTGAATTCGATTGATTTTTCTATAAGTTGTCTAAGTGCAAAAATGACATCTGGGTATCCTTTGTGTTTTTCTGAATCCAAGTTGTGTTTCGCTTAGCTGGAGTTCTAAAGTAGTTCATAATCTTTTTTTCAAGAATTTTGCAAAATATTTTCCCAGTATGACTCAACAGTGAAATGCTTCTGTATTGTGTGCAGTTTGTTTTTCCAAATTGGGATAATTATGGCGTTTCCCCAGTCTCGTGGTGTCTGTTGTTCTACCCAAACATGGTTGAATAGTCTATGTAGCCAAGCTGTTCCTACTTCTCTTGCTGAGTCCGTTTATACTTCTTAGTTTTTCTACGAGCAGTATGAAGAGCCCCTGCCGGCTTGCTAGGCCAGTCGCAGGTTTAGGACACTAATCTGACCACAGCGAGTCCATCCCCTATGGCGAGCCATAGCCCCGTTAGCCCATGACCTCGAGGTAATGGTTGCTATATATATATATATATATATATATATATATATATATATATATATATATATATATATATATATATATATATATATATATATATATATATATATATATATATATATATATATATATATATAAGAGGCGTTCATTTTAAATCCGTTTGTGCCGCACGGCGCGTAATTGCATCATGTCATAGTCATGTGATAAGTACTGACCAATAAATGAAAGAGCAAGTGCTTATCGTCCCATGATGCATAGGTTCTGTTTCTGACCGTTGAAAAAATGGCCGGGTTGATCCAAAATCCGTCCAAAGAAGCTCAAAGAGCGGTGATTCAGTTTTTTTCATTTGAAGGATGTCGACCAGTGGACATTCATCGAAGAATGCAGGCAGCGTACGGTAACAAATGTGTGTCGAAGACAACAGTGACAGACTGGGCACGAATGTTTCGGAAAGGACGTCAGTTCACGACAGATCTTCGACGGCCGGGTCAAGCGCATATTGTTGCAACAGAAAAAGCCATCGCCAAAATTGATGCAGCAGTACAGATGAACCGCTGTCGAAGCATACTTTCGCTAGCGAAAGAATTCAAAAGGTCGTTCGTAAGAAACTGCAATATCAGAAGGTATGTTCACAGTGGGTACCACGGACCGACCACCAAAAATTGGAACGCATGGGATGGTGTTTGAACCACTTGCTGAGTTACAGAGTGGAAGGTGATGGATTTCTCCTCCGCATAGTAGCAGGCGATGAATCATGGTGTCACCACTTTCAGCCGAGCAGCAAAAGAGAGAGAGAGAGCATGCAATGGAAGCATGCTGCATCACCAAAAGCCAACAAATTCAAGTTACAGGTTGCCGATGGTAAGATTATGCTGAGCGCATTTTTTTGACCATGAAGGGCTATTGTTGGCCGACTTTAAAGAACCTGGTGTCAACATAAACTCTACTCACTATTTGCAAACACCAGACAAGCTGCAAAAAGCCATCAAGAATAAACGACCCGGCATAATAATAATAATAATAATAATAATAATAATAATAATAATAATAATAATAATAATAATAATAATAATAATAATATTACCATGCTACAATATGTAAAATATTTGATTGGCAGTCGTATAGATCTGAGTTAGTGTATATTGTGGGTGCAAGTAGAGACATGCTTCCAGATGACGAGTTGAGTCTATAAGCGTTAACACAGCACTCATAGAGGCATGCCTTGAGATTGAACAAGCAATTAGAATGTCGAATAGAGGCCCTGGAGATGTGAATATACAGAAGAATATGTCGTATTTCATAGAAACAAAAACAAATACAGAGGTTCAAGAAAACCTGGAAATAAAAAGAGATTTGTTGAAAGAAATAAAAAAAAAGAGACACGTGAAATATTTTGGCCACGTTAAAAGACTTAACACTCTCATAAAAACTATTCTGGAGGGCTAGGTTGAAGGCAAGCGAGCAGGAGGCAGACAACGATACACGTGGGAAGATAAGAAATGGACGAACATCAGTTTGACAGAATATACAGTCAGGGCGAGAGACAGACAATGTTGGAGATCCTTTGCAGCCAACCTTCACTGTGAAGACAGCACATGATTGATTGATTGATTGATTGATTGATTGAGAGAAACTTCTTTATTCTGTTATATTCCGTCCTGAGCCCACGAAAGCTCATCTGGCCAAGTGGATCAAAAATGCGGGAAATGTCAAAGTAACATGTGTTGTCGGGTTCGAGAATGGGTGTGGTGTGAAAACAGGTATAGGGTCTTGAGTGGATCCAGATTCGGGGGCGGTTGAAAGTAAGAATTGTTATTATAAGCTCACTCACATGTATCCACACACAGGCTTTTATTCTATAGTTAGAATTATTCCTTGTTCGCTGACAATGGGATGACCAAACAATCTGGGGTACGGGTTGAGACACTTATTATCTATGTTAATAAAGTCTATAGCAACATGACAAAACTACAAGCCAATGAACATTAAGTGTGAATTATTGAATCGATAAGCCAAACTCACCTACAAACAAAAGCCTTCGATTCTATTTTCTGTAAGACACATTCGATTGTTTGATTCCAAGCTACACTGACATAGCATAAGATGTTCCATATACCATTTCAGTACTCTTTTTCTTCTTGTTCTTTCTTCTCCTCTTCTTATTCTTGTTCAATTTTCTCTTCTTATTCTTGCTGCTTTTCATCTTTCTCTTCATGTTCTTCTTTTGTCTTGTTGTTTTATTGCTGCTGTTGCTGCTTTTGGTTATTGTTGTTGTTGTTGTTGTTGTTGTTGTTGTTGTTGTTGTTGTTGTTCTTCTTCTTCTTCTTCTTCTTCTTCTTCTTCTTCTTCTTCTTCTTCTTCTTCTTCTTCTTCTTCTTCTTCTTCTTCTTCTTCTTCTTCTTCTTCTTCGTTTGTCGGAAAAGTTTGTTTTGGACGTAATTGCGTGGTGCTTCTGCAGCTTGTCTTGTTCCAGATGTATTGGTGGTAATTGTCCTGTGGAGTGAACTATGCAGGCCAAGAGAGGGGTCATGCTGCATGGGCAACATATGGTCTGTGCAATTCAGCTCAGGCTTTGTGTCGTGGAAAGGTATAACTCCAGCCCTACTTTTGCAGCCATGGGTTTATTATGCCTCTTTTTTTAAAGCACAATATAATTAATTATCGCCTGTTAAGACGGCAAGGTGCCACTTACATATATAAAAAGAATATTTAGCTCTAAATTGAAATACCATAATCCACCAATGGTCCTCGGTACGTAACCAGAAATAAGAATGGCGTGTAATAAATTTGAAGAATGACATGATTTGTCAATTTGGAAATAACTGTTATATCATGAATTTTTTAAAATTTCTTCTATTAAGTAGCATTAAAGCCTTCACTGCGGTGTGAATACGATTTAAGAATAAATCGATTCTTTTGATCAACCAAAACGGTATCGAAAATCTCCGCTCATCAAAGACTTCTATAAATGGAGACCGAAGATCAGTAAGTTCAAAATAATGTTTTCCTGCAAAAAATTTAAATAATGAAGACACAAACAATAGATTGCACAATATGCGCCAGACATATTTCGCTGCAACTCGTCAGATGCATACTGCAGGAATCACACAACATGAACTAATGGAACAAGATACAACCTTCACGCTAAAATTATACAACACACATACTGAAATTATGCAACACACATATTCACAAAGTCGTTTGAATTGTCTTCCGTGGTAATTTTACACTGATTATAACGTCAGTTTGTTTACGCAAAAATTGGCTTTTGTAAATGAATGGCAATTGCCTCTGCCAACTTTAACGTACGACCAATTTGCGTGTTAAAAGAAGTACTCTTCACACAAAACGCATTGTCCTTGTCAATCACATGACCGGTTTCCAAAATGTGCCAATCAATCAATGACGTAGGAGGTTTCTGGTATGTAGGCTTGCCTAGGTTCCCAGAATCTTTGTTTATTATTCTGTCAATCCAATTGGGCATGTATTCGACCACCCTGTTGTTCAACTACCTGTCTATACTGCCGATTTAGATAGACTTGCACCTGCATTTAAACTGATAAAGACAATTGGATTTGGCGTACAGATGGACATGTTCTTTTACTGCTGGTGAGGGGGATATGGGTGGTTCTTCATCTAATAACTAGAATTGCAGCACAGCATGTTCGGCCGATCGCTGTAATGAGCTGGTCCTGTGGACGTTGCATTAAGTAATCCCCTCGAAAGGTTAGTTGGATGAATACCTTGAGTTTGGGGACCGATGTTTTGTTGGGTGTTGGTTTCGGATGTTGGCAGTGGCGTATTATAAACCAGTGAGGTACCCCTTAAGGTGTAAGACATTCTTTACAGTGTCAAACATCCTCTGTCAGTGTGTCCTGGGTGCATATCTTCCTGGCCCTGTCAGACAAGGTCGGCGCTAAGTCAGCAAATTCAGATCCGTAAGTTAGTATCGGTAATAACGGTTATCTTATGCAGCAAAGGTAAAGGTGTTCAAGCGCAAGATCGACTTCAGTGCACCGGATGTTATCCATTATAGGTCGGTCTCTTTCAGCGGAGGTAGATAGACAGGCAGGCAGGTTGATAGATAAGCAGATAAAAGATAGGCAGACAGACAGACAGAAAGACAGACAGAAAGACAGACAGACAGACAGACAGACAGACAGACAGACAGACAGACAGACAGGTAGGTAGGTAGGTAGGTAGGTAAATAGATAGGTAGGTATGTAAATAGGTAAGTAGGTATAAAGAGAGAGAGAGAGAGAGAGAGAGAGAGAGAGAGAGAGAGAGAGAGAGAGGGAGAGCGAGAGAGAGAGAGAAAGAGAAATAAAGAGAGAGAGAGAGAGAGAGAGAGAGAGAGAGAGAGAGAGAGAGAGCGAGAAAAAGAGAGAGGAGTGAGAGAACGCATAGGAGGCAGAAAACATTAACAAGAAAATATATGAAATAAAAAGTTTACACACACATTTACGATTATGAAAAACAGAAATGCACAAACATGGATTTGATAGACCGATAAGGAATGGCATTTAGTTCACAGAGAGGACGAACTTTGTAGCTCCGTACCAAGGAACATATGTTTAATGTGATATTACGCGTGGCCCTGATCGCTTGGGTAGTGAGATCATATACTTAGCCCTCTCGGATAAGGGTGAAAATCAGGAGGCTCCTCGAGCAAGTTGAGCACTTAAAAAATCCTACAGCAGTTAGAAATCGCAAAGCGAAGGCCTTTAAGCGGCTGCCCTGGTAAAACTGGGAAAAGATAACCTAGCCACGGGTTGATAGAGCCTGTTACCTTGGATGGAATCTGTCTGGAGGGAACCAACCTGACACAAATACATGCCCAAGTCGGACACACTGACACTTCAGGTGTAGAACCGGGTCTTAACGCACTCACCGCGAAAGAGGATCAAAGAAAAATAATAATGTACATAAACAAACCCACGACCTCTATAGTGCAAGACATGTGACTTGACCACCACGCCAAGGAAACCTACCCCTCTCCCCCAAGGTAGCATAGCCTGTTGCAGAATCCTCCATAGAAGGAAGCATATTCGCCCAGGATATCGTGTGAGGGATTGCGGTCAGTGAGATCCTTTCATCCCGCGAAAGAGACTTGACCAACAAGGCGTAGTCCAAGCCAGTCTGCACATCCTGTGCCGAATCATGACCTACTTACATGCTAAGATACAGAGTGTATTTTTAATGAGTGTGGGGTGTTTGAAAATATTGCCGTTCCAAGTTTTGTATTTATCTTTCATTTTGCATAAATTCCACAGAGGGTGAATACAAAAGTTAAAACGTCAGTATTTACAACAACCCCACAGCCATTAAAAATACACCCTACAGCTCTCAAAGGTGTACAGTTCCATTACCGTTCTTACCTCGCTGAGGTTGTAAAGGGGAATACAAACAGTTAGGCATGTGTTAGTCAGTTGCATATCCTTTACAGGACGTCGCAGTCAACCCCAGCATTTTTGGGCTGTTTGTGATCTCTTGGCAAGATTACGTTCAATAGTTTGCCATTCCTTTCCGAACGACCGACACCGGTACCATTTTATAAAAAAAAAAACAAGGTGGTCTGCTGCCAAATCGCTCGCAACTGTGTTTTGAACGCGGTGTGAGGAAATTACGAACTACGTCTGTAACCCTTCGCCACGGAGCCTGCTAGGTACGTGTAGCTCCTGCGAACAGTTGAGACGTTCTTAATATGGAGAGTGTACATCTACATACATAACTTACTTATGAACTCCATCATAGAGAAAATAAAAAAAAAAACAAAAGAGAAACTTCCCCCAAATATATAATAATAAAATAAAAATAAGTGTACTACGACACAACAAACAAGGTTTCGATTATACAAATCTTCATCATGGACGGAACAACACAAACAAATCTAAAGAACAATATGAAATTATAAAACAATATTACAACACAACTCCTTCGTTGTCAAGAAGGCGGCACGAAAGTTCAGTTCAATTCAGTTTTGAAAGGTGCTCTTTATCTACAAACGTTGAGTCCAATTCAATTATTAGAAGTGCCAAATGAGAAATGTGTGGCCAAAGGTGTGCAAACAGTTAGATATGTATGTAGAGAGTGAAGTCAGCAGAGTTATACAGTTGCATCTACAAAAGTATTGATTCCCGCTGGATGGATGCATCCCAGAGAGTTTATTAACTGGCTTTCAATTTTAAGCCTAATGAAGTAGTTAGAGAAGCATGGCTTCAATGTTGCAACCCAGCAGATAAAGTTTATGTACCTTCACCAGATAAAGTTTATGCACGGTCACCACAATTATTCCACTTTGGAAAAACAAAGGCAGTAACGGAGATTGCACATAATACAGAGGCATTTCCCTTTTGAGTCATAATGGGAAAATATTTTGCAGAATTCTTGAGGGAAGATAACGAACTACTATATAACCCCAGCTAAGTGAAACACAATTTGAATTTAGGAAAAAACGAAGGATGTACAAATGCCATTTTTGCTCTCAGACAGCCTACAGAAAAATTAATTAAATTTTATGGAAGACTCTACTTAGCCTTTGTCGACCAAGAACAGACATTTGATAGAGTAGTTTGAAACAAGGTGTGGGAAATCCGTAAACGACATAGAGTGAGTCCACATCTAACACACTTATGTAGAAGCTTATACAACAACAGTGAATGCATAGTGAAAACAACTGAAGGACACTCAGAACCCTTCACCATAAGATCCGGAGTACGACAAAGTTGTGGCCTGTCTCCTCTCTTGTTTATGACCAATATAGACAACATATGTAAAGAAACCAACCAAGCAGAGACCACAAGAACAAAGCATGACGAACAGAACACAGAAGAACCATTGGCAAATTACACAATTAAAGAGCTCCTATTTGCGGACGATCAAGCACTAATACCAAAATCAGAAGCAGAATTACATGACCACATGAATAGTCTAAACCAGGGGTGGCCAACACGAGGCCCGAGGGCCGCATGCGGCCAGCCGGGAGTCATGTTGCGGCCCGCGGAGCTAGGTCGAATGAACATAAATGTTAACTTTATAGTACATATCACCAAAAGACCATTACAGCATGAGTCGTCCGTATCATATATTTTTAAATTATAGCTAAGAGAATTGTGAAATATCTCGCAATTTTGGAGGGAAAAAAAAAAATCATTGTGTTTCAGCTATTTTAAATATCCCGCATTTTCGGGAGAATTCATAGACTTCAGCTATTTCAAATATCCCGCTATTTGATACTCAAGGTTACTTAGATTTTTGTCCGACGCCAGGTGTTGATAACATTTAATATGAGACTTCAACTTGAGGAAAAAAAAAATCTATATATCTATATATATATATATATATATATATATATAGAATATATATATATATATCTATATAATATAATATTATAATATATATTATTATAATATATATAATAATAATTTAATATTATATATATAAAATATTAATATTATATAATTATTTGTATAATAATTAATTAATAGATAAGATATATAAATTATATAATTATAATTATTAAATATTATATTATTTATATATATATATTGTATATAATTAAATAATTTTATAATAATACCTTTCTTAATTTATTATTATATAGTATAATAACATATTTTATTTATATATATAATAATTATATATATATTCTAATACATTAATATATATATATATATATTACTAATTATAAAAAAAAATTTAATTATAAAAAAATTAAATATTTAATATTATAAGATAATATTTTATTATAATTATAAATTTATTAAAATATTATATATATTATATAAAATAATAATAATATATATAATCATACTTAAATTATTATCTACTTCATAATTATTTAATATTTTTATCATGATATATATAATTATATATTTTAATATATGTATATAATAATTATCTACAAATAATAAATAATATAGTCATAGATTAATATATTATTTATATAAAAATATACTAATTATTAATTTTATTAACATAAAATATTTTAGTTATTTATAATTAATTATTCCTAAATCTAATAATATTTCAAAAATAAATACATAAATATATTAATAATTATTAATAATATATAATAATAATAAAGTAATAATTATTAATACTATATATTATTAATTAAATTATATATAAATATTATAAATATTATAAATATATCTACCTATTTTATTATATATTTAATAATAGTATATAATAAATCTCATAATTATAAATAATATATAAGTTCTACTATTTATATATAAAATAAAAATATTATTCTACCTATATAATTATAATTATTATTTAATCATATAATTCTTTATATGTATTTTTATATATATAATAAAATTAAAGTAATATAAAATTAATATATATACTAATTAAAATTAATAAATTAATTAATATATAAAAAAATAGTATATAAACTAATATTTAATAATATATTATCAATATACTCTAATAATATAATTCTAAATATTAATATAAATATAAATATATATAATTATTAATTTATCTATATAAAATATACTATTGTATACATTAAATATAATAAATAATATATTACAATTATCATTTTAATGTATTATTTATACTAAAATATTTAAATAATACTATATAAATATTAATTATATAAATAAATAATCTCTAATATCCTAAAAAAAGTTAATTCATACATAAATTATTAAATTTAAAAATATATATATATAAAAATTATATATATATATATATATATATGCTGTGGTCTGCACAACAAAATATTTACTATAGCGGGTGTCAGAATCAATATGTTTGTAAAAGCTAATTATGCAGTAGCCAAGATACTAGCCCTAAAAAAAAAAAAAATCCAAAAAAAAAAAAATCGAAGCCATATATCATATGGTGAAATGGTTTAAGGAATGTTTGGAGAGCATCGTGACATTCTGTGTCCATAAAAGAAAAGTAATTTCTCAAAGAATAAGTGTCATCGTCAGACTATTACTAGGCGTGTTGACGACATTGGAAAACATATTCAGATAATTGTGTAAGTCGAGCATGCCGGTGTTTATTTTTATGCTCTAGCATTGGATGAAAGCATAGATATGGCTAGAACTGCCAAGACTGGCAATTTCTACAGGGGTGTTGATGTCCATGTTTTAACGGCATAAGAATTAGCGGCACTGTCTTCCCCTTAAGGACCCTTCCTAAGTCACGAGATTTGTTAGAGGCATTTTACAGCGACACTGAATCCCGACAACCTCAGGCGAGATCAATTTTGATGCCTTAGTTCTGCAAAACAAAGTCAATGTCTCACTTTTAATATTTTTTAAATTGTCTAATACAGTGGTTCTCAACCGGTGGAGAATTTCTCTCTCTCCCCCCTGTAACAATCTATGTGGAGGGTCCCCAAATAGCCCGTCACAATTTTTCAAATATCTTCCTATAACCCTGCTGGATAGTCTTACCTGCCAACCCTCCTCCGTTTTCCTGGACTCACTGTCACTCTTCTTTCGACCTAGGGACCTTTTCCTGCAGTGTTCTTCTCGCTGATCCTATATATAACGCAGTGATCTTGGAATAAACTAAAAATGATTTATTAATCAATAAATACGCACAGGAAAAACCTCAAGGCAGTTAACACAGATAGTTTCTAACAGACACAACACGGATAAAGTTCAGACACGCGAGCATCAGGCTTACATCATAGACCAGCTAGTAGTCAAGGTCCGCTCTGTTCCACATATTCGTTCACCAAATGAGAAGTCCTCCTATGCTTTCAGGTACTGGTTGTATGTATAACAGCCTTCTGTATGCATCCGAACTTCCCCGCTTCCATGGACACACAGTTTTTTATGAATCAATGTTCTAGGGAAATGCCATTGAATCACTTGGCGATACTGTCAGGGAGTTAGGAATAATATCTGGCTTACAGTTCGTATAGATTGGATGGGTTGTGTCTGGGTGATTGGCGAGGTTCAGCCACATTACAAAATGACACAAATTCCTACGTATCGGGATGCCTGGTAATGTTTGCAGTACGCTGCTTGGACCGTATCTGAGATGACTTGTAATGTTTCAGTACAGCTGATCGTCATCCTTTCAAGGTCGGCATGGCTCTATCCTCGTAGGTGACTAATCCACGGACTAGCATGGCCCACACCTTGCCATGGCAGAGTCATTAACCATACTTTCCGCGTGAGCCCCGTCGACTGGTTCTATCACCCACACAAGGACCCTGTGAAAGGAACAAACATTTTGTGAGAGTCCCTCCAGCCTAACTTCTGGTACAAGCCGACATGCAGAACTCCTTATGGTTCGCGAGCACATCAGGCTGCCTTACCAACATATATACATACATCCTAATCAAGAGCCCTTGATTGAACCTTCCCGACCCTGACAAGAGGTCCCTGGATTGGCGTGTCTTTTTAGACTAGGCCTTTAAGCTTTGACGGAGTCCTGTCCGTTTGACCTCGGTAACTTTTTGCTTACACGAACTCACACTCCACACTCATACCAAGCCTTTATTACTATTGGCACATTCATTTCCATCTTCCCTCTCACTTGCAAACCATGCCTTTCTCACACCTAAGATCTTGGTGGTGTGGTGCGCCACAATCGGTGGGGGGTTTCCTCCCCCCTAAGTTGGTTATATGGCACACCGTGTATTGCCCCATTCCAGAGAAGATACTACCCCTCCCGGCCGCCGCTCTCGACTGAGCTGTCGCCCCAATGTACCGCTTGCCCTGACAAGCCAATGGGGTAGATAAATTCAGGATTTCTCTCAGTGGGATAGAGGAGTCCATTATCCTTCCCGACATCATCCTATCGAGTGACAGACGAAAGATGATAGGCCTGTGGCTAGCCTCCTCTGGCTCAGAGATAGATCATAGATTACTATAGCTATCCAATGATGATATTCCACAGAAAATGACCATAGGCCAATTCAAGCCGTAGACAGAAGAGGTCAACAGCTCATCTGACGCCAAGAACAAATGAAATCCTCTGGGAGATATATTGGTTCCGTTTCACTTCCCCGGCTATGCCAGAAACAAGACCGCCCATTTAGATTGCCAAACGGTTCAACCAACTCTTCATTGGTTATGATTGGCTTTTCGCCAATTCATCTTCCCCTTTGAGACAAAATACATTTATAAGGTCCAGGTCTGTCCTGGACACCCACAACCCAAGTTTACCTTTCAAAATGTCTCAGTATTATTGCACTTCTGTCGTTATCTTTATTAACTTTGACAAGTTTGCAACTTGCAAACGGTACTTGTTTGCCCGCCATCAATTGACCAGCGCTGCACCATGCACATTTTGGAAATAACTGTTAGATCATGATTTTTTAAAATTTCTTCTATTAAGTAGCTTAAAGCCTTCACTGCGGTGGTGAATACGATTAAGAAGAAATCGATTCTTTTGATCAACCAAAACGGTATCGAAAATCTCCGCTCATCAAAGACTTCTATACATGGGAGAACCGAAGATCAGTAAGATTCAAAGAATGTTTTCCTGCAAAAATTAAATAATGAAGACACAAACAATAGATTGCACAATATGCGCCAGACATATTTCGCTGCAACTCGTCAGATGCATACTGCAGGATCACACAACATGACTAATGGAACAAGATACAACCTTCCGCTAAAATTATACAACACACATACTGAAATATGCAACACACATATCACAAAGTCGTTTGAATTGTCTTCCGTGGTAATTTTTACACTGATTATACGTCAGTTGTTTACGCAAAATTGCGTTTGTAAATGAATGGCAATTGCCTCTGCCAACTTTAACAGTACGACCAATTTGCGTGTTAAAAGAAGTACTCTTCACACAAAACGCAATTGTCCTTGTCAATCACATGACCGGTTTTCCAAATGTGCCAATCATCAATGACGTCGGACAGTTTTCTGGTATGTAGGCTTGCCTAAGGTCCCAAATCTTTGTTTATTATTCTGTCCAATCCATTTGGGCATGTATTCGACTCACCTGTTGTTCAACTACCTGTCTATCCTACCTGCCGATTTAGATAGACTTGGCACCTGCATTTAAACTGATAAAGACAATTGGATTTGGCGTACAGATGGACATGTTCTTTTTACTGCTGTGAGGGGGATATGGTGGTTCTTCATCTAATAACTAGAATTGCAGCACAGCATGTTTCGGCCGATCGCTGTAATGAGCTGGTCCTGTGGACGTTGCATTATAATCCCCTCGAAGGTTAGTTGGAAATGAACCTTGAGTTTGGGGCCGATGTTTTGTTGGGTGTTGTTTCGGATGTTGGCAGTGGCGTATTATAAACCAGTGGAGGTACCCCTTAAGGTGTAAGACATTCTTTACAGTGTCAACATCCTCTGTCAGTGTGTCCTGGGTGCATATCTCTTCCTGGCCCTGTCAACACCAGTTCGCGCTAAGTTCAGCAAATTCAGATCCGTAGTTGAGTATCGGTAATAACGGTTATCTTATGCAGCAAAGGTAAGGTGTTCAAGCGCAGATCGACTTCAGTGCAACAGCGGATGTTATCCATATAGGTCGGTCTCTTTCAGCGGAGGTAATAGACAGGCAGGCAGGTTGATAGATTAAGCAGATAAAAGATAGCAGACAGACAGACAGAAAGACAGACAGAAGACAGACAGACAGACAGACAGACAGACAGACAGACAAACAGACAGACAGGTAGGTAGGTATGTATGTAGGTAAATAGATAGGTAGGTATGTAAATAGGTAGTGGTATAAAGAGAGATAGAGAGAGAGAGAGAGAGAGAGAGAGAGAGAGAGAGAGAGAGAGAGAGAGGGAGAGCGAGAGAGAGAGAGAAAGAGAAATAAAGAGAGAGAGAGAGAGAGAGAGAGAGAAGGAAAGAACGAACGAACGAACAAACTTTATTTTAAAAGGGTAACAAATTGGGCACGCAGGCCCGTCTTACATTCGGCCCTTTCGATCACTCATCTTTCATTCATCAAATGTGCATGTTACATTTACATAGGAAAAAAAAAACATTGTCAAATGGATTTTGTAAGCATAAACTATGCATATTACGCATGGTACATTCACATGGAAAAAAAAAAAAAACATTGTCAAATAAAAGTTGTAAACATAAACAGTGCATATTGCAATGTTGTGAGACACATCCACCATCCACCCTCACACCCCGCAGCCACCCACAAATCCCTCAGCCACTCACACATCCCCCACCCACCACACCCCACACTCCCACACATACCTTCAAGCACTCACACAGACTCAGGCAAAACATATATACCGCCACCCACCCACTGATCCCCCACCCACACACATTTCCCCACCCACACACATTTCCCCACCCACACATACACCCCCACCCATCCATAACCCGACACACACACACACCCACCCACACATTCTCCACCACCCACCCACACACCCGCAACCACCCAGCACAACACACATCACAAAATCACACACACACACACATACCCCCGTCAACCCACACATCCCGCACCTATCCACACATACATCCCGCACCCTCACAATTTTCCCCACTACCAACACACACATCAGCCAACCTACATCCCACTCACCCACCCAAGATCCGCCACCTCTCAACTACACGTCCCCCACCTATACACACATCTCCACCCACAAACACATCTCCCCACCTACCCACACATATCCCCCCACCCATAAACACCAAAAAACACACACCTCCACTCACACACACCCCACCACCCACATATACCCCACCCACACACATCCGCCGCTCACACACATCTTCCCACAAACACACACATTCCCCCAACCATACACTCATCTCTCACACACATCCACCCACTCACGTACTCATCCATCAACCACTCACACCCACACATCACCCACCCGCCCATCAACACATGCATCTCTCATCTACCCTCCCACCCACACACACCCCAACCACCCAGCCAAACACACATCCTCCATCCTCACATACATCCATCATCCACCTGCACATCCACACCTCCCCCACCTCTCACACATCTCCCCTCCCACACAAAACTCCACCCATAAACACATTCCCCCCACACACACATCTCCCACATGCATTCCTCATACACATCCCCCCACACGTCTCTCACCTACTCACACATCTCCCCACCCACCCACACATCCCCCACCTACAAACATCCTCACCACCCACACATACATCCTCCACCTGACAGAGAGAGAGACAGAGAGAGAGAGAGAGAGAGAGAGAGAGATAGAGAGAGAGAGAGAGAGAAAGAAAGAGAGAGAGAGAGAGCGAGAAAATGAGAAATAAAAAGTTTACACACACATTTACGATTATGAAAAACAGAAATGCACAAACATGGATTTGATAGACCGATAAGGAATAGCATGAAGTTCACAGAGAGGACGAACTTCGTAGCTCCGTACCAAGGAACATATGTTTAATGTGACATTACGCGTGGCCCTGATCGCTTGGGTAGTGAGATCATATACTTAGCCCTCTCGGATAAGGGTGAAAAACAGGAGGCTCCTCGAGCAAGTTGAGCACTTACAAAATCCTACGGCAGTTAGAAATCGCAAAGCGAAGGCCTTTAAGCGGCTGCCCTGGAAAAACTTAGAAAAGAAAACCTACCCACGGATAGGTGGAGCCTGTAACCTTGGATGGAATCCGTCTGGAGGGAACCAACCTGACACAAATACATGCCCAAGTCGGACAAACTGACCCTTCAGGTGCAGAACCGGGTCTAACGCTCTCACCGCGAAAGAGGATCAAAGAAAAATAGTGATGTACATAAACAAACCCACGACCTCTATAGTGAGGCATGTGACTTGACCACCACGCCAAGGAAACCTACCCCTCTCCCCCAATGGTAGCAAAGCCTGTTGCAGAATCCTCAATAGAAGGAAACATATCCACCCAGGATATCGTGTGAGGGATTGCGGTCAGTGAGATCCTTTCATCCCGCGAAAGAGACTTGACCAACCAAGGCGTAGTCCAAGCCAGTCTGCACACCCTGCGCCGAATCATGACCTAGTTACATGCTAAGATACAGAGTGTATTTTTAATGAGTGTGGGGTGTTTGAAAATATTGCCGTTCCAAGTTTTGTATTTATCTTTTATTTTGCATAAATTCCACAGAGGCCGAATACAAAACTTAAAACGTCAGTATTTACAAACACCCCACAGCCATTAAACATACACCCTATAGCTCTCAAAAGTGTACAGTTCCATTACCTTTCTTACCTCGCTGAGGTTGTAAAGGGGAATACAAACAGTTAGGCATGTGCTAGTCAGTTGCATATCCTTTACAGGACGTCGCAGTCAACCCCAGCATTTTTGGGCTGTTTGTGATCTCTTGGCAAGATTACGTTCAATAGTTTGCCATTCCTTTCCTGAACGACCGACACCGGTACCATTTTATAAAAAAAAAAACAAGGCGGTCTGCTGCCAAATTGCTCGCAACTGTGTTTTTAACGCGGTGTGAGGAAATTACGAAATACGTCTGTAACCCTTCGCCACGGAGCCTGCTAGGTACGTGTAGCTCCTGCGAACAGCTGTAACGTTCTAAATATGGACAGTGTACATCTACATACCTTACTATGAACTCCATCATAGAGAAAATTAAAAAAAAAAAGAAGAGAAATTTCCCCAAATATAAAATAATAAAATAAAAATAAGTATACTACGACACAACAAACAAGGTTTCGATTATACAAATCTTCATCATGGACGGAAAAACACAAACAAATCTAAAGAACAATATGAAATTATAAAACAATATTACAACACAACTCCTTCGTTGTCAAGAAGGCGGCACGAAAGTTCAGTTCAATTCAGTTTTGAAAGGTGCTCTTTATCTACAAACGTTGAGTCCAATTCAATTATTAGAAGTGCCAAATGAGAAATGTGTGACCAAAGGTGTGCAATCAGTTAGATATGTATGTAGAGAGTGAAGTCAGCAGAGTTATACAGTTGCATCTACAAAAGTATTGATTCCCGCTGGATGGATGCATCCCAGAGAGTTTATTAACTGGCTTTCAATTTTAAGCCTAATGAAGTAGTTAGAGAAGCATGGCTTCAATGTTGCAACCCAGCAGATAAAGTTTATGTACCGTCACCAGATAAAGTTTATGCACGGTCACCACAATTATTCCACTTTGGAAAAACAAAGGCAGTAACTGAGACTGCACACAATACAGAGGCATTTCCCTTTTGAGTCATAATGGGAAAATATTTTGCAAAATTCTTGAGGGAAGATAACGAACTACTATATAACCCCAGCTAAGTGAAATACAATTTGAATTTAGGAAAAACAAAGGATGTACAGATGCTATTTTTGCTCTCAGACAGCCTACATAAAAATTAATTAAATTTTATGGAACACTCTACTTAGCCTTTGTCGACCAAGAACAGACATTTGATAGAGTAGTTTGAAACAAGGTGTGGGACATCCTTAAACGACATAGAGTGAGTACACATCTAACACACTTATGTAGAAGCTTATACAACAATAGTGAATGCATAGTGAAAACAACTGAAGGACACTCAGAACCCTTCACCATAAGATCCGGAGTACGACAAAGTTGTGGCCTGTCTCCTCTCTTGTTTATGACCAATATAGACAACATATGTAAAGAAACCAACCAAGCAGAGACCACAAGAACACCGCATGACGAATAGAACACAGAAGAACCATTGGCAAATTACACAATTAAAGAGCTCCTATTTGCGGACGATCAAGCACTAATACCAAAATCAGAAGCAGAATTACATGACCACATGAATAGTCTAAACCAGGGGTGGCCAACACGAGGCCCGAGGGCCGCATGCGGCCAGCCGGGAGTCATGTTGCGGCCCGCAGAGCTAGGTCGAATGAACATAAATGTTAACTTTATAGTACATATCACCAAAAGAACATTACAGCATGAGTCGTCCGTATCATATATTTTTAAATTATAGCTAAGAGAAATTGTGAAATATCTCGCAATTTTGGAGAAAAAAAAATCATTGTGTTTCAGCTATTTTAAATATCCCGCATTTTCGGGAGAATTCATAGACTTCAGCTATTTCAAATATCCCGCTATTTGATACTCAAGGTTACTTAGATTTTTGTCCGACGCCAGGTGTTGATAAAATTTAATATGAGACTTCAACTTCAACAATATATATGCTGTGGTCTGCACAACAAAAGATATTTACTAGAGCGGGTGCAGAATCAATATGCTATGTAAAAGCTAATTATGCAGTAGCCATGATACTAGCAAAAAAAAAAAAAAAATCCAAAAAAAAAAACAAAAAAAAAAACATCGAAGCCATATTCAGATGGTGAAATGGTTAAGGAATGTTTGGAGAGCATCGTTGAAATTCTGTGTCCAGAAAAGAAAAAGTATTTCTCAAAAATAAGTGTCTCGTCAGACTATTACTAGGCGTGTTGACGACATTGGAAAACATATTGAAGATAATTTGAAAAGTCGAGCATCCGAGTTTATATTTTATGCTCTAGCATTGGATGAAAGCATAGATATGGCAGAAACTGCCAAACTGGCAATTTCTATCAGGGGTGTTGATGTCCATGTTGAACAGACAGAAGAATTAGCGGCACTGTCTCCCCTTAAGGACATTACTAAGTCACGAGATTTGTTAGAGGCAGTTACATCGACACTGAATCGCGACAACATCAGCCGAGATCAATTTTGATGCACTTAGTTCTGCAAAACAAAGTCAGATGTCTCACTTTTAAATATTTTTAAATTGTCTAATACAGTGGTTCTCAACCGGTGGAGAATTTCTCTCCCCCCCCCCCCACAAAGGGGGAAATTTTAGGGTTTCGGGGGGGGGGGGGGATTAAGGTTATTTCAAGATCGCGTTAATACAAGAACTGATTACTTTTAATTGTTTTTCCCTTTATACTGTACGGTTCTGTAAGTCTCACCCTTCTAAAATTCAATTTATAAAGTAAGTAGACCCACAAATCATATTTTATGTGGACGTCTAGACTTGTTTTAGTATGTGCTATTAAATTTAGCTTCAATTATTACGTATACTGTGTAGTGGAGGGGGCGAGATTTTTAGATAGAAAATATGAAAGGGGGGAATGACGTTCTGAAAATATGGTGAAGGGGGGCACGGGCCAAACTTTTAGCTAGGAAATACGAAAAAGGGGGGGGGGGGGGGGAATGACGTTCTGAAAAAATTATGAAGGGGGGGCAAGGGCCAAAAATGGTTGAGAACCATTGGTCTAATAAATATGTTTGATTCTCAGTTATGTTTTATTTTCTTTAAAAAAAACCTATTTCTTGGGTGTGTGTGTGTGTGTGTGTGTGTGTGTGTGTGTGTGTGTGTGTGTGTTTTAACGTTAAACCAGGTTTGCGTTTGACCACGATCTCACCTACGATGTGGTCGAAGCTTGTTTACTTTAATTAACCAACAAAAAAAAATAGGTGCGTGGCCCTGCAGGAAATATTCCCCGACCGTTGAATTTTAACCAATGTGGGGTCGGGTTTGGTAAGCGCCGCCCAACATTCGGCGCTGACAGAAAGCAGGTAGAAAGCAGAAAGCAGGTATATATATATATATCCATCCATCCATCATGTGCCATGCCGGTAAGCGTGGGCGGTCATGTTCTGCCATCTCACTCGATCACCAGAGTCGTGGATCAGCTCCGTGTTTCTGTCTCGACCATGCCACAATGCTAAGCCATCCAGGTACTTGCTTCTAGGTCTTCCCCTTGGTCTGTTCCCCTCGATCTTACCAGTTGTCACCAAATTCTCCAATCCATTTCTTCTCATAACATGCCCAAAAAATGTTGACTGTCTACGTCTAATTTCTCTAATCAATTTACGATCTTCATTTGTTTCTTGAAGGACTTGTTCATTGGTCTTTCTGGCTGTCCATGGTATTCTTTGCATTTTCCTCAGAAACCACATCTCTACAGCCATCAGATGTTTTTCAGCCTGACTGCTCATTGTCCACGCTTCACATCCATATAAAAGTACAGGTTCAATGTAGCATCTCAACACTCTTTTTCTCGTTTCAATTGACATCTTTTTATTGGTCAATATGTTTTTCATCTTGCTAAAGGCTACTTTTGCCATGGCGATTCTTGTTCTAATCTCTTCAAGGCATCTCCCATCAGATGTTATTACTGTTCCGAGATAATTGTACCTGCTCACTTGTTGAAGAATATTCCCATTTACTTGTATATTACATTGTGGTATTTCGTCCTTCCTAGTGACGACCATAATCTGTGTCTTTTTACAATTTAATTCTAACCCTAGTTGTTCACTGTGTGTAACAATCGCATCTACTAAATTTTGCAGGTCCTGTTCATTGTCTGCAATCAAGACTGTATCATCTGCATATCTAATGTTATTGATGCATCGTCCCCCAATGTTGATTCCTTCCATATCTTCAATATTTCTGAAAATACTTTCACTGTACAGGGAAAACAGATCTGGAGACATTACACATCCCTGTCTCACACCCCTTTTAATAGGCTGATATTGGCTTACTTCATTATCAACTCTTATGGCAGCTTGTTGTTTCCAATATATGTTTTTTACAAGTCTAAGATCTTTTCCATCAATTTGTAGATCTTCAAGCATCCTTATCATGTTGACATGTCTCACTTTATCAAAAGCCTTTGTGTAGTCAATAAAGCAAAGGTGTAGGTCTTTGTTTACTTCTATAGAATGTTCGATTATGTTTCTCAGTATATACACAGCATATACTGTACCCTTGCCTTCCACAAACCCACATTGTTCTTCTCCTATTTCAGGTTGTATTTTCCTCCTAACTCTTTGCATGATAATTCTTAGCAAAATCTTCGTGATGTGACTCATTATACTAATATATATATATATATATATATATATATATATATATATATATATATATATATATATATATATATATATATATATATGCTGTGGTCTGCACAACAAAAGATATTTACTAGAGCGGGTGCAGAGTCAATATGCTATGTAAAAGCTAGTTATGCAGTAGCCATGATACTAGCAAAAAAAAAAAAAATCCCCCCCCCCCCCAAAAAAAATAAAAAATAAAAATCGAAGCCATATTCAGATGGTGAAATGGTTAAGGAATGTTTGGAGAGCATCGTTGAAATTCTGTGTCCAGAAAATAAAAAGTATTTCTCAAAAATAAGTGTCTCGTCAGACTATTACTAGGCGTGTTGACGACATTGGAAAACATATTGAAGATAATTTGAAAAGTCGAGCATCCGAGTTTATATTTTATGCTCTAGCATTGGATCAAAGCATAGATATGGCAGAAACTGCCAAACTGGCAATTTCTATCAGGGGTGTTGATGTCCATGTTGAACAGACAGAAGAATTAGCGGCACTGTCTCCCCTTAAGGACATTACTAAGTCACGAAATTTGTTAGAGGCAGTTACATCGACACTGAATCGCGACAACATCAGCCGAGATCAATTTTGATGCACTTAGTTCTGCAAAACAAAGTCAGATGTCTCACTTTTAAATATTTTAAAATTATCTAATACAGTGGTTCTCAACCGGTGGGGAATTTCTCTCCCCCCCTCCCCCACAGAGGGAAATTTTAGGGTTTCGGGGGGGGGGGGAAATTAAGGCTATTTCAAGATCGCGTTAATACAAGAACTGATTACTTTTAATTGTTTTTCCCTTTATACTGTACGGTTCTGTAAGTCTCACCCTTCTAAAATTCAATTTATAAAGTAAGTAGACCCACAAATCATGTTTTATGTGAACGTCTAGACTTGTTTTAGTATGTGCTATTAAATTTAGCTTCAATTATTACGTATACTGTGTAGTGGAGGGGGCGAGATTTTTAGATAGGAAATATGAAAGGGGGGAATGACGTTCTGAAAATATGGTGAAGGGGGCACGGGCCAAATTTTTAGCTAGGAAATACGAAAAGGGGGGTGGGGGGGGGGGGGGGGAAATGACGTTTTGAAAATATGGTGAAGGGGGGCACGGGCCAAAAATGGTTGAGAACCATTTATCTAATAAAAATGTTTGATTCTCAGTTATGTTTTATTTTCTTTAAAAAAAAACCATTTCTTGTGTGTGTGTGTGTGTGTGTGTGTGTGTGTGTGTGTGTGTGTTTTAACATTAAACCAGGTTTGCGTTTGACCACGATCTCACCTACTGGGAAGCGACGATGTGGTCGAATCTTGTTTACTTTAATTAACCAACAAAAAAAAATAGGTGCGTGGCCCTGCAGGAAATATTATTTCTGAAATTTGACCCGCCTGCTGAAATGTTTATCCACCCCTGGTCTCAACAAAATGTGTAGGGAATATAACATGAAAATTAGCACAAGTAAAACAGAGATAATGACTATAACCAAAGATGAAAAAACAACAACGAATCACCTAAACCAGGGGTGGGCAAACTTTTCGTGCGGAGGGCCGAAATGTAAAGCTATTGGGGGGCCGCATATATATATATATATATATATATATATATATATATATATATATATATATATATATATATATATATATATATATATATATATATATATATATCCATTTTGTTTACAGCAACCTATCACAATAAGTAATTATTAATTATTTATAGGTTATTAAGCAGTATAAATAAGTAATTATTGAAATTTTATTTTACTTATACACTTATACATTATATTTGACAATATGGACAAAAACTTTTACTAATTTGTTAACACGAATTTACAACTTGTTATTATAACAAATATTCTTTATTATCTATCAATGGCTTCAATTTAGACACACAGCGACTACATTGTCACTACAGTTGTTGATTTCTAATGAGATGTATGTAACTGCTTGCAATTTTTGACAATATTCTTGAAATCTGGAGCAAGTTTACTTGTTGAAATTCGCATGACAGCATGCAAGTTGCAGTCCGACAATAAAGACCTATTCTTAGATTTGTTGATCTTCAAGCAAGAGAATGCTTGTTCGCAAATGTATGTTGATCCAAATAATGATAAAAGTTTAGCTGCAAAGTTTTTCAAGTTGGGAAATAATTCTTGTGATTAAGATCCATAGAAATCCAGCAAACCATCTGTCTTGAATTTCTCTTTCAGGTCATGATCTGCTTGTAAGTCAAGCAGTTCCAACTGTATGTCCTCCGTGGCTGTATCAGCTTCTGCACTAAAAGGTGAACTGAGAATATTGAACTATGGCTCTAATTTCTTGAAATCTTGGAATCTCCATCCAAATTCTTCAATCAATGCATCTAATTGGGCTTTGTATTTTTCAGTCATTCTGTTTTCACTTGCTTGTCTGGAGAACAGTGAGAGTTTTGCTTGAAATGATTTTACATACACATACAATTCATGTGCAAACACACCATTGTCCTGAAGTTTGACATTCAGTTCATTTAACTTTTCCATAATTTCAATGGCAAACTAAAGTCTAACTGCCACTCTTTATTGACAATGTTAGTATTAAAGTCACATGCAATGCCCTTCATCTCTAGGAGCATCACTATTTCTTCTCTGAGTTCTCACACTCGCCTCAACACCTTGCCGAGATTCAGCCATCGAACATTGGTGTGGTTCAGGACATCGGATGTTCAGTTTCCAAATCGTCAAGTACTGACTTGAACTGTCTGTGATTAAGTCCTCTTGATCTGATGAGGTTGATGACACTGACAACTGGGGCAATAACATGCTTGATATTCAAAACAAGTTTTATACAGACTTTCTTGATGAATCACACAGTGAAGTGGTAATAATGTGTGGTCTCGATATTCTGCTTTAATCTTATCACTTATCAAAAAATTATCAGACCTACATTTTTTCCAGTCAATGCAATCTCCGTCAGTTGTAACACTTGCCATCTCCCACATTGTTTCAAACCAATCCAGTTCTTTCAATACAGTTAGTAACAGCATTGAATATATCATGGCCTGTGGTTGTGTCTTTGAGTGACTCAACACTCAGTAACTCTTCAGTGAATTTGAAAGAAGTGTTTATTCCACGTATAAATATCAATAATTGGCAGTATCATGTACATCGGTACTCTCATCCAATGCAAGAGAGTACCACAATAATTGTTTACGTGCATCTTGACGTTTATGCATCTAATTGTCACTGATCTTGTCAGTCAACACGTCTGACCACAGTTCTCCTTGATAAAGTAATGTTGTCAAATCTGTAGTTTTGTTGTGTGTTTGTTCTGGACACATAATGTTTGCTGCATCTAGCACCTTGATGAACTCGCCATCAGAAAATGGCTTGTTCTGGTTTACAATTCTGTGTGACAGCACAAGACTAGCCTCAGTTGCAGCATCTTGAAGGCTGTTTAGTGAAAACAGTTTGCTGTTTCTCCGAAATTTTTCACCAGCTAAAAGCATTTCCTTTCCTTCTCTTCGGTCTTTAAATTGTATCCGAAATCGAAATGTTTTGTTTGATAATGTCTTGTTAAATTGTACTCCTTAAAGACAGCCACTGACTCACGACACAACAAGCAAAGTGATTTGCTATCAACTTTATAAAACAATAATTAGTTGTCCATTCATCATTAAAAACACGGCATTCATCTTCAATCTTACGTTTGTTATTGGCACTCATCATAACGGTACATGAAATTCTGTAAAATTCAACAAAATAACTTAAAAACGAATTAAATATTTTAATTTCTAAATGCCCTCGCGGGCCGCATAAAATCACTTGGCGGGCGCATGCGGCCTGCGGGCCGTAGTTTGCCCACCCCTGACCTAAACGAACACTCTCTGAAACAAGTAAAGACCATCAATTACCTAGGCAGTATACTATCATCAAATGGCAACTCAGAAGACGAGATCGAAAATAGATGCAATAAAGTAAGCGAGCTGATTGGACAAATGGCGTCAATATTAAAGAAAAAAACATGTATCAATAGTTACTAAGAAATCACTCTACAAAACAATCTTCCTACCAATTCTGTGGTACCAATGCCGAAGTGGACAATGACAGAAAAAGAAAAATCACAACAGAAATTAGATTCCTGAGAAGAATACTCAATGTATCAAGAAGAAAAAAGATCAGAAATGAAGAAATCAGGATTAAAGTGGGGGTTATGTCAGCGCTAGATATCATTAGAAGGCAGCAAGCCAAATGGTTTGGCCATGTAACTAGGTTACCAACTAACAGTATATCACAACAAGCAATGATGTACAGACCTGAGGGAAGCAGAGGAAAAGGCCGACCACGCAAATGATTGACGGAGGGAATAACAGAGTCCATGTATAAGAAATCAGAAAGAAATAAGAAAGTTACTAAGAAATCACTCTACAAAACAATCTTCCTACCAACTCTGTGGTACCAATACCAAACGTGGACAATGACAGAAAAAGAGAATCTCGATATATATCATGATATCGATACATGAAGACCATAAGCGGGCACTCTCCCGATGTTTATACTTCACCCCGACACCGCAAGGTACCAGAGGAACAAATTGAGATGAGACAAGAAACAGTGTAAGCACAGTCATCAAATATAGTTTATGTGCGGTCACCAGATATAGTTTATGTGCGATCGCGTTAAACTAGTCAACCTTGTAAATTCCAAAATTGACCTACTTTATCAATAATTCTTCAGGCTTCTAAACATATTGGAATTCATCACATTTAAACCCAAGGGCAGGTAGAGGACTTATACCTTGCCGTGGTCATAGACGATAGTCTGTGAAATGTAGTTATGTCTCTCTTCAGCAAACTGCCTGGGTTGAATTTAGAGCCCATACAGCATGATCCCTCTCTTAACGTCTAGTTTACATCAGAGGAAAGGAACAAGACAAGCTGCAGAAGCTGCAGGACCAACAAAGCAATGCTCTAACTGTCTAGCTTCGATTTTAGACAAGTCTAGGCCTGGTCAACCCTGCTTTGACATTTAGTCTTCAGTTTGCATTTCCTAGCACTAGGGTAAGACTTGTACGCTCCCAATTGCGCTCCCGCGCCCGAAGCCGTTGGCAAAATGTGGGGTGTCGGGTTTTGTGACTGTCGCCCAACATTCAGCGGTAAAAGAAAGAAGGTTATCTCGTCGACTCTTATACGGTAGCTCAGTCATATCTAAGATGAGGATATATAGACGAAGGAGAGCCGTGCTGAACACATATCGACACTTTAGTCCAACCAATAGGTGTAGATGTTAACCCGCCTTCTAGGCACCACCACACCGAAAATCTTAAAGCCTTATCCATTCGGCCATGCTGACCTAATATAGCAATGTAAACACACGCCGTTCGTTTGTTATGTTTACTTTGTTTATTGTGACACGCTTGAAGACATTTCCGTAACATTGCATCATGGGAAGTATCTGGTTTCGATGCCAGTCATGTTACGCTCCGAATGTTTGCCCTGCAACTGATGTTTGTTGTTTTCATCATTTGAGTTCTGATTCGCATAGTTAGGCTGTAACGGGTGGTTTCCTTTTGCGTCTACATGTTTGCGACCTGTTTCATGCTGTTTCTTGTCTGTTGCTCCAACCAGTGTTAGTGCGTTTCTGTTTTTCATTATCGTAAATGTGTGTTTAAACTTACGTTTTTTTTATTTTGATTTATGTTTGAGCTCGCTGGCTTTGAACTCAAGCGTAGTCCATACACACTATTTATAGTAGTGATGGACTGAATTTTGCGTGTTGATTAGCTTTCCCTATTAACAGTGTCCCTCGACATCAAGCGAACCCACTCCGACTTCAGAGGTAGTTTAAACTTTTGATTTAATATATTCTCTTGTTAATGTTTTCTACCTCATATATGTTCTCTCACTCTTCTCTGTCTCCCTATATTTCTCTACCTACCTGCTTACCTATATACCTATCTATCTGTCAGTCCGTTCGTACCGTCCGTCTGTCTGTCTGTTTACTTAGCTGACCGCTTGCCTGTCTATCTGTCTATTTGCCCGCCTGTCTGTCTGTTTGTCTGCCTATCTATCAACCCACATGCCTGTCTATCTGTTTGCTGTCTGTCTC
The DNA here is from genome assembly GCA_014155875.1 of Cepaea nemoralis. Lineage (NCBI taxonomy): Eukaryota > Metazoa > Mollusca > Gastropoda > Stylommatophora > Helicidae > Cepaea > Cepaea nemoralis. The sequence continues at coordinate 76,353 of JACEFZ010000417.1, forward strand.
TCTACATTTCTCAATATCTTCTCTCAAATTTCTCCCTTCTCGTAGCCGCCACTGTTTCCCTATACTAAACCTCACTTTCTCTCCATATCTTCACCATCATAGATTCCTTTATCTTTTTTTGTATTTTCACCCATTCTCTCTATCTCCTTACCCCTCTTCGCCTTTCTCTGTCTCCTGACTCTTCCCTCCCAATCACCCCTTTCTCTTTACATCACGTTTTCTATTTCCCTCTCCTCTCTCTGCGATCATACTTTCACCTGCCTCCCTTCATTTGTAGAATCACACTGTACAAGGTAAGCTCGGCAATTTAATTCTGCTAACTGTGTCTAACAAGGCAACCCAATAAGTGCAAATGGGGCTACACGTTTGGCGCCAGCTAGCCACTGATGCCGTGGCACAGCATTACATTGAGTTTGTTGATAGACATTTGTCAAAACCTAAATTGAAGAGAATACTTAGTCGGTCATTTAATTTGTTAATTCTTCGGGAGGTGAAAACAGACCTAATGGCGTGAAATGTCGAACCCATACATACCATGATGATTACATGGTACTTGGGTGCGGTGTCGATCCGCCTCCTTTCACGTTAAGCCTCTCTATTTTTATGTTCTCTCTCTCATTTTATCTCAAGCCATTTTTGCAGTCTCGCCTCTCTCTCTCTCTCTCTCTCTCTCTCTCTCTCTCTCTCTCTCTCTCTCTCTCTCTCTCTCTCTCTCTCTCTCTCTCTCTCTCTCTCTCTCTCTCTCTCTCTCTCTCTCTCTCTCCCTCTTATTAGAATTCCAAACATATTGGATTTCATCACATTTAATCCTAAGGGGAGGTAGATTACTGGTACCTTGCCGTCTTGATTTAAAAGCCAGTTCCTTATCCATTCGGCCATGCTGACCTAATATAGCAATGTAAACACACGCCGTTCGTGTGCTATTTTTACTTTGTTTATTGTGACATGCCTGAAGATATTTCCGTAACTTTACATCATGGGACGTATCTGGTTTCGATATCCGGCATGTTACGCTCCGAATGTTTACCATGCAACTGATGTTTGTTGTTTTCACAATTTGAGCTTAGATTCGTACCGGGTGTTTCCTATTGCGTCTTCATGTTTGCGACCCATTATGCTGTTTCTTGTCTGTTGATCCAATCCGTGTTTGTGCGTTTCTGTTTTTCATAATCGTAAATGTGTGTTTAAACTGTTGATTTAATATATTCTTGTTTTAATGTTTTCTACCTCATATCCGTTCTCTCTTCTCTGCCTCCAGTCTTTCTCTACCTACCTGCTTACCAATATACCTACCCTCCTGTCCGTCCGTCCGTCTGTCTGTCTGTCTATCTGTCTGTCTGTCTACCTGCCTGCCCATCTGCCTGTCTATCTGCCCGCCTGTCTGCCTATTTATCATCCCTGCTGTCTATCTGAGTATCTGTTTACTGTCTCTCTATGTCTCTCAATATCTTCTCTCAAATCTCTCCCTTCATGTAGCTGCCATCATCTCCTAAACCTTTCTTTCTCTCCTTATCTTCATCATCATAACTTCCTTTATCTTTTCTAATTTCATCCTTTCTCTCTACCTCCCTACCCCGCTTCGCCTTCCTCTGTTTCTTGACTGTTGCCTTCCCCCCAATCCCTCCTTTCTCTTTACTTCAATTTTCTATTCCTCTATCCTCTCTCCTCGATCATTTTGTCACCTGCCTCTCCTCATTTGTAGAATCACACTGTACTAGGTAAGCGCGGCAATTTTATTCTGTTAACTGGTGTCTAACAAGGCGACCTCAATCAGTGCAAATGGGGGCTACACGTTTGGCGCCACCTAGCCGCTGATGCCGTGGCACAGCATTAAATTGAGTTTGTTGATAAACTTATTTATTTTGTTAATTCTTCGGGAGGTGAAAACAGACCTAATGGTGTGAAATGTCAAACCCATACATATCATTATGATTAACATGATACTTGGGTGCGGTGTTGATCCGACTCCTTTCACGCTAAGCCTCTCTATTGTTATTTTATCTCTCATTTGATCTCAAGCCATTTTTACAGTCTCTCTCTCTCTCTCTCTCTCTCTCTCTCTCTCTCTCTCTCTCTCTCTCTCTCTCTCTCTCTCTCTCTCTCTTCCTCTTATTAGAATTCCAAACATATTGGATTTCATCACATTTAAACCTAATGGGGGGGGGGGGGGGGGGAGGGGGAAGGAGGGGTGTAGATTACTGGTACCTTGCCGTCTTGATAGTCGATAGTTTGTAAACTGGAGTTATGCCTCTCCGTAACACAAAACCGGGGCTGAATTTATAGACCATGTGGTGCCCGTGCGACATGATCCATCTTTCGTCTGGAATAAGCCAAGCTGCAGAAATTGCAGGATAAGCAAAGCAATGCTTTAACTGTCCGTCTGTCGAAGCTTCGATTCTAAACCAGTTCAGGGACCCGGTCGGCCCTGCCATGACATTTAATCTACAGGTTGCAATTCATCGCACTAGGGAAAGGCTTGTAACCTCCCAGTTGCGCCCATATTCGCTCCCCCGCCCGAAGCCGTTGGCACAATGTGGGGTGTCGGGTTTTGTGAGCGACGCCCAACATCCAGCGCTAACAGAAAGCAGGCAATACCGTCTACTGTTACATGGTAGCTCAGTCATATCTAAGATAGGTGAACAATGACAGATATGTAGACGAAGAAGAGCGCGCTGAACATATATCGACACTTTAGTCCAACCAATAGGTGCAAGTGTTAAACCCGCCTTCTAGTCATCACCACACCGAAAATATAAAAGTCAGTTCCTTATCCATTCGGCCATGCTGACCTAATATATCAATGTAAACACACGCCGTTCGATTGCTATTTTTACTTTATTTATTGTGACACGCCTGAAGACATTTCCGTAACATTACATCATGGGAAGTACCTGGTTTCGTTGTCAGGCATGTTACGCTCCGAAGGTTTACCCTGCAACTGATGTTTGTTGTTTACATAATTTGAGTTTAGATTCGTATAGTTAGGCTGTAACGGGTGTTTCCTTTTGCGTCATTATGTTTGCGACCCGTTTCATGCTGTTTAATGTCTCTTGATCAAATCAATGTTTGCGACCCGTTTCATGCTGTTTAATGTCTCTTGATCAAATCAATGTTTGTGCGTTTCTGTTTTTCATTATCGTAAATGTGTGTTTAAACTTTCGATTTCATATATTTTCTTGTTAATATTTTCTGCCTCATATCCGTTGTCTCACTCTTCTCTGTTTCCCTTTCATTCTCTACCTACCTGATTACCTATATACCTACCTGAGCAGGTAGTCCGTCCGTCCGTCCGTCCGTCCGTCCGTCCGTCCGTCCGTCTGTCTGTCTGTCTGTCTGTCTGTCTGTTTGTCCGTCCGTCCGTTTGTCCGTCCGTTTGTCCGTCTGTCCGTCCGTCTGTCCGTCTGTCTGATTGTCTGTCTGTCTGTCTGTCTGTCTGTCTGTCTGTCTGTCTGTCTGTCCACCTGACAGCTTGCCTGTCTGTCTATTTGTCTATTTTCACGCATGTCTGTTTCTCTACCTATCTATCATCCCGCCTGTCTATCTGTCTATCTGTTTACTGTCTGTCTCTCTATGTCTCTCAATATCGTCTCTCAAATTTCTCCCTTCATGTAGCTGTCACAATCCCCCTATACTAAACTCTACTTTCTCTCTTTTTCTTCATCATCATAGCCTCCTTTATCTTTTTTTTCTATTTTCACCCCTTTTTTCTATCTCTCTACCCCTCTACGCCTTTCTCTGTCTCCTGACTGTCGCCTTCCCACAATCCGTCCTTTCCCTTTACATCACAATTTCTAATCCCCTCTCCTCGATCAATTATTCACCTGCCTCCCCTCATGTGTAGAATCACACTGTACTAGGTAAGCTCGGCAATTTAATTCTGTTAACTTGTCTAACAAGGCGACCTCAATCAGTGCAAATGGGGGGCTACACGTTTGAAGCCACCTAGCCCGATGTCGTGGCACAGCATTAAATTGAGTTTGTTGATAGACATCTGTCAAAACATAAACTGACGAGAACACTTAGGCGGTCATTTCTATTTAAAATTCTTCGGGAAATAAAAACAGACCTAATGGCGTGAAATGTCGAACCGAGACATCCCGTCATGATTAGCATGGTACATGGGTGCGGTGCTGATCTGCCTTTCACGTTAAGCCTATCTATTTTTATGTTCTCTCTCTCGTTTTATCTCAAGCTTTTTCTTGCACTCTCGATATTTCTCTCCCTTTCTTCCTCTTATTAGAATTCTAAATATATTGGAATTCATCACATGTAAACCTAAAGGAAAATAGATGACTGGCACATTGCCGTCTTGATAGAAAATAGTTTGTAAAATGGAGCTATGCCTCTCCATAAAACAAAACCTGAGCTGAATTTAGAGACAATGTGTTGCCCATGCAACATGATCCCTCTCTCGGCGTTTAGATTACTCCAGAGGAAAGGTAACACCAATATATCTGGAACAAGGCAAGCTGCAGAAGCTGCAGGATTAACAAATCAATGCCTTAACTGTCCGCCTGTCGGAGCTTCGATTCTAGGCTAGTCTAGGCCTGGTCAACCCTGCCTTGACATTTAGTCTTCAGGTTGCATTTCCTAGCACTAGGGTAAGACTTGTACGCTCCCAGTTGCGCTCACCCGTTCGAAGACGTTGGCACAATGTGGCGTGTCGGGTTTTGTGAGCGCCGCCCAACATTCGGCGGTAAAAGAAAGAAGGTAATCCCGTCGACTCTTATACGGTAGCTCAGTCATATCTAAGATGAGAAAACAATGATAGATATGTAGACGAAGGAGAGCGTTCTGACACATATCGACACTTTAGTCCAACCAATATGTGTAGATGTTGACCCCGCCATCTAGGCATCACCACACCGGAAGTCTAAAAGCCAGTCCCTTATCCATTCGGCCATGCTGACCTAATATATCAATGTAAACACAAAACGCCGTTCGATTGCTATTTTTTACTTTATTTATTGTGACACGCCTGAAGACATTTCCGTAACATTACATCATGATAAGTATCTGGTTTTGATGCCAGTCATGTTACGCTCCGAATGTTGACCATGCAGCTGATGTTTGTTGTTTTCATCATTTGAGTTTAGATATGTGTAGTTAGGCTGTACCGGGTGTTTCCTATTGTGTCTTCATGTTTGCGACCCGTATCTTGCTGTTTCTTGTCTGTTGCTCCAATCAATGTTAGTGCGTTTCTGTTTTTCATTATCGTAAATATGTGTTTAAATTTATTTTGTTTAAATTTATATTTGCGCTCCCTTTGAACTCAAGCGTAATCCATACACACTATTTATAGTAGCGATGGACTGAATTTTGCGTGTGGGTTAGCTTTCCCTATTAAAAGTGTCCCTCGACATCAGGCGAACCCACTCCGACTTCAGAGGTAGTTTAAAATTTTTGATTTAATATACTCTCTTGTTAATGTTTTCTGCCTCATATATGTTCTCTCACTCTTCTGTGTTTTCCTCTCTTCCTCTACCTACCTGCTTACCTATATACCTATCTACCTGCTCAGTCCGTTCGCCCTTCTGTCTGTCTGTCTGTCTGTCTGTCTGTTTACTTGGCTGATCGCTTGCCTGTCTATCTGTCTATTTGCCCGCCTGTCTGTCTGTTTGTCTGCCTATCTATCAACCCACACGCCTGTCTATCTGTTTGCTGTCTGTCTCTCTACAATTTTCAATATCTTCTCTCATATTTCTCCCTTCACGTAGCCGCCAGCGTCTCCCTATACTAAACCCCACTTTCTCTCCATATTTTCATCATCATAGATTCCTTTATCTTTTTCGTATTTTCACTCCTTCTCTCTATCTCCTTACCCCTCTTCACCTTTCTCTGTCTCCTGACTCTTCACTCCCAATCACCCCTTTCTCTTTACATCATGTTTTCTATTCCCCTCTCCTCTCTCCTCGATCGTATTTTCACCTGCTTCCCCTCATGTGTAGAATTACTACTGTACTAGGTAAGCCCTGCAATGTAATTCTGCTAACTGGTGTCTAACAAGGCGACCCCAATCAGTGCAAATGGGGGCTACACGTTTGGCGCCACCTAGCCGCTGATGCCGTGGCACAGCATTACATTGAGTTTGTTGATAAATTTATTTATTTTGTTAATTCTTCGGGAGCTGAAAACAGACCTAATGGTGTGAAATGTCAAACCCATACATCCCATTATGATTAGCATGATACTTGGGTGCGGTGTTGATCCGCCTCCTTTCACGTTAAGCCTCTCTATTGTTATTTTCTCTCTCATTTTATCTCAAGCCATTTTTGCAGTCTCTCTCTCTCTCTCTCTCTCTCTCTCTCTCTCTCTCTCTCTCTCTCTCTCTCTCTCTTCTCTCTCTCTCTCTTTCTTTCTTCCTCTTAAAGAATTCCAAACATATTGGATTTCATCACATTTAAACCTAATGGGGGGGGGGGGGGGGGGAGGGGAGGAGGGGTGTAGATTACTGGTACCTTGCCGTCTTGATAGTCGATAGTTTGTAAACTGGGGTTATGCCTCTCCGTAACACAAAACCTGGGCTGAATTTATAGACTATGTGGTGCCCATGCGGCATGATCCATCTTTCGTCTGGTATAAGACAAGCTGCAGAAATTGCAGGATAAGCAAAGCAATGCTTCAACTGTTCGTCTGTCGGAGAGTCGATTCTAAACCAGTTCAGGGACTGGTCGGCCCTGCCATGACATTTAATCTACAGGTTGGAATTCATCGCACCAGATGCGCCGATATTCGCTCCCCCGCCCTAAGCTGTTGGCAAAATGTGGGGTGTCGGGGTTTGTGAGCGCAGCCCAACATTCGGCGGTAAAAGAAAAAGAAGGTAATGCCGTCTACTGTTATACGGTAGTTCAGTCATATCTAAGATGGGTAAGGCCAAGGAGGTCACCTCAGACAGATGCAAGGCCCAGAACACTTCGGATGAAGACACAGTGACAGTGAAAGAAATCAAGGCTGTGCTTCGACGATCAAAAAACAGTGCTCCAGGTCCTGATGGCATAAGATACGACGACATAAATAGGTGTACCGACAATGAGCTAGAGAAACTAGCAGACATGTACAACAACAGTATAGGGAGTGCTAGCATCAAGGAGGAATGGTTACATAGCTATCTGATTCCCTTGCCGAAGCCTGACAAAGATCACAAAAAAATTCAGGGATATCGAATTATAACCATGCAGAATACAGTAGGCAAGCTGCTGGAGAAGGTAATTGCCAGGAAAATATCAAGCCAACTAGAGAGGCAAGGTGTTTTCCCACCTACCCTGGGTGGGTACCGTCCAAAAAGAGAAACCTGGACCAATGCAGTAGTCTTTGCCCATGATGTCTATGAAGGTTTCCACTCAGGCACTGAAACCGTTGCTGCAGCGATTGATCTTGAGGACGCATACAACAGAGTACCACTGGATTTTTTAATGTTTCAGCTTCTTGAACTAAACGTAAGTCCATTCCTCCTTAGTTGGATCGCTGCAGCCCTCTTCCAACGGAAAGTAGTTTTTAGATGTGGCAGTTGGACTTCGGAACCAACAACAATATATCCTGGCCTACCACAGGGATCACCATTATCTCCGGTACTGTTCAACGCCTACACAGTGAGAATCACCAGTGAGCAGATCACTGGACCTGGCAGGACATTGTCATATGCCGATGATGTTTTAGTGTATCGTCAGGGTAAGGATAGAGAGGAGGTTGCTGTGGAACTACAAACCGAACTCAATCGCATAAGTACTTGGTGTGATGAAGCTGGGGCAATGGTCAACCCAACAAAGGCAACAGTGACTTGGTTCTCGTTGAATAATCATATTGTAAACAATCCAACACCAACTGAAACGCTGTGTTCAGAGACGGTGGAAAGAACGCAGGCAATGAATTACCTGGGGATACGGTTTGATCGAAGCCTTGCTTATAATGTGCACATAGACCAGGTGATAACAAAGGCCAAGCGGGGCTTGGCAGCGATGCGGGTGATGGCGGCAGCAAACTGTGAGCAGCGCCATCTATGTCTTCTGTACGAGGGGCTGGTCATGTCTGTTTTGGAGTATGCAATGGCAATCCTGACTCTCAGCCATAAGCAGATAGAAAGGATGGAAAGGATACAGAATGAAGCTATGCGCATTATTCTTGGATGTACAAGAGATACAGCATGCAGGGCGATGCGCTACCTTCTTGATTTTCCAACCATTGAAGAGAGTATGCAAATTTGCAGGGCACGCGCCTACCTCAGAATTAACGCAAACACACAGCATCCACTGCATAGTGAAATTAGGAAGGTGAAGGGCAGCAGGTTAAAAAGAGGACGGTCGTGGATGGGTCAAGCCGAAGACATTCTTCAACAGGTGTGTTCACGTGAGGACTTAGAACCTGGCGAGGAGTGGGTGCAAGTGCCAACAGACTTCTGCACATCCTTTTCAGTTTGCATCCAACTAGATAGAAAATGCAGACAAGAAAATCCGGCTGCTGTGGAGGCTGAAGTACAAGCGTTGATTTTCGAGAATTCGCTAGACAGTGACGCGGTCATCTACACAGATGGGTCGGTCGTCCGACATGTGAGAAGCTCATGGGCCTTTACAGCTCGGGCCGGAGGGAGAATTGTGAAGGAGGACTCTGGTGCTTTCACTGAAACCACAAGTAGCCTGACCATGGAAGTCATGGCAGTAAGTAAAGCAATAACATGGCTCGAGACACAGACATTCACTAGGGCTTGTTTCCTTAGCGACTCAATGAACATGATCAAGAGGATAGAGGAGGGGTCGATCCGAAGAGAATGGTTGCTGCCTCTGGAGCGGCAAAGATTAGTTTCATCTTCGTGCCAGGTCATGCGGGAGTACAAGGAAATGAGCGGACTGACAAGCTCGCAGGTGAGGCTACTGTGGAGGGCGGACGCGCCATGGACCAGGCTGACATTCTGAATGCTCTACGAGAAGTGAGACTTTTGCAAGAACCAAGTGATGACTGTGAATCTACAACAATGGCCAGACTGCGAGAGCAGCAAATTAAAAGAGGGGTGGCCAAACAAGAACACTACGCAGGAAGCCAAAGAAGATTGATAAACCAACACAGAACTGGCGTCGTTAGCCGCTACACGCTGCGGGATTTGCTGAGGAGGGGATCCGAGCACTTATGGACTGAATGGTCCGATGTGCAACGAGGATGATCTGTCGACTAACTAACTAACTAACTAACTAAGATGGGTAAACAATGACAGATATGTAGACGAAGGAGAGCCTGCTGAACATATATCGACACTTTAGTCCAACTAAAAGGTGCAGGTGTTAAACCCGCCATCTCGGCATCACCACACCGAAAATCTAAAAGCCAGTCTCTTATCTATTCGGCCATGCTGACCTAATATATCAATGTAAACACACGCCGTTCGTTTGCTATTGTTACTTTATTTATTGTGACATGTCTGAAGATAGTTCCGTAACATTACATCATGGGAAGTATCTGGTTTCGACATCCGGCATGTTACGCTCCGAATGTTTACCATGCAGCTGATGTTTGTTATTTTCATCATTTGAGTTTAGATTTGTGTAGTTAGGCTGTACCGGGTGTTTCCTATTGCGTCTTCATGTTTGCGACCCATCATGCTGTTTCTTGTCTGTTGATCCAATCCGTGTTTGTGCGTTTCTGTTTTTCATAATCGTAAATGTGTTTAAACTTTTGATTTAATATATTCTTGTTTTAATGTTTTCTACCTCATATCCGTTCTCTCTTCTCTGCCTCCCAATCTTTCTCTACCTACCTGCTTACATATATATCTACCTTTCTGTCCTTCCGTGAGTGCGTCCGTCCGTCCGTCCGTGCGTGCGTCCGTGCGTGCGTGCGTGCGTCCGTCCGTCCGTCCGTCCATCCGTCTGTCTGTCTGTCTGTCTGTCTACCCGCCTGACCCCTTGCCTGTCTATTTGTCTATTTGCCCGCCTGTCTGTTTCTCTACCCATCTATTATCCTTCTTGTCTATTTGTCTATTTGCCCGCCTGTCTGTTTCTCTACCTATCTATTATCCTGCCTGCCCGTCTGTCTATCTGTTTACTGTCTGTCTCTCTATGTCTCTCAATATCTTCTCTCAAATTTCTTCCTTCATGTAGCTGTCACCATCTCCCTATACTAAACCCTACTTTCTCTCCTTTTCTTCATCATCATAGCTTCCTTGATCTTTTTTTCTATTTTCACCCCTTCTCTCTATCTCTCTACGCTTCTACGCCATTCTCTGTCTCCTGACTGTCGCCTTCCCACAATCCGTCCATTCCCTTTACATCACAATTTCTAATCCCCTCTCCTCGATCAATTATTCACCTGCCTCCCCTCATGTGTAGAACCACACTGTACTAGGTAAGTGCAGCAATTTAATTCTGTTAACTTGTCTAACAAGGCGACCTCAATCAGTGCAAATGGGGCTACACGTTTGGCGCCACCTAGCCGCTGATGCCGTGGCACAGCATTAAACTGAGTTTGTTGATAGACATCTGTCAAAACTAAAAGAACACTTAGTCGGTCATTTCTATTTAAAATTCTTCGGGAGATGAACACAGACCTAATGACGTGAAATGTCGAACCGAGACATCCCGTCATGATTAGCTTGGTACATGGGTGCGGTGTTGATCCGCCTTTCACGTTAAGCCTATCTATTTTTATGTTCTCTCTCTCGTTTTATCTTAAGCTTTTTCTTGCACTCTCGATATTTCTCTCCCTTTCTTCCTCTTATTAGAATTCTAAATATATTGGAATTCATCACATTTAAACCTAAAGGAAAATAGATGACTGGCACATTGCCGTCTTGATAGAAAATAGTTTGTAAAATGGAGCTATGCCTCCCCATAACACAAAACCTGAGCTGAATTTAGAGACAATGTGTTGCCCATGCAACATGATCCCTCTCGCGGCGTTTAGATTACTCCAGAGGACAGGTAACACCAATACATCTGGAACAAGGCAAGCTGCAGAAGCTGCAGGATCAACAAAGCAATGCCCTAACTGTCCGCCTGTCGGAGCTTCGATTCTAGACTAGTCTAGGCCTGGTCAACCCTGCCTTGACATTTAGTCTTCAGGTTGCATTTCCTAGCACTAGGGTAAGACTTGTACGCTCCCAGTTGCGCTCACCCGCCCGAAGAAGTTGGCACAATGTGGGGTGTCGGGTTTTGTGAGCGCCGCCCAACATTCGGCGGTAAAAGAAAGAAGGTAATCCCGTCGACTCTTATACGGTAGCTCAGTCATGGGGGGTACGGGGTGTCAGGCATTGGTAGCACCTTTGGTAAGGATGGCTCTCATGTCCTTTCAGGACCCATCCCCCACTGGTCTAAGTCTGACACCCAGCTCGTGCCTGTGGCTCCTAGTAGCTGTCAGCATGCGACAGCGGCCACCCCCCGGGCAACAGCTGTGAGAGGCTGGCTAAACCAGGCATGGGTATCCGATTTGGTGTCAAACCAAGAGGTAAACTAGGGTATGCCTACCTAGCATGTGAAGACAGGATTCGGCAGACTGCGCGGAAGAAATCATTCCTGATTCAACGGGCAAGACGGCGTTTACCTGCAAAGCGTTGTGGATGTATTGAGCACGGCAAGGCACGTAGAGCGCCCTGGTCATCCACTGCACCTGTATTCGTCTCCAATCGTCTCGACTTGTCTTGCCACTGGACTCAGATGGACTCAGGCGAGAGAGTGAGGTCGACGAATTGCGCAACTCTTCCTCACTTTAATCCAAGTCATCGCGCAAGTCATTCTTCATCCAACGTCAGCGACACGCTAGGAAATTACACCACTTCCACACAGTCTGCCTAAGGAAGCTACTGAAGATTAAATGGCAAGACAAGATTCCAGACACTGAAGTCCTAGAAAGAGCATCCATACCCAGTATCCACACACTACTGATGAAGAATCAGATTCGCTGGGCTGGTCACTTGACTCGCATGCCAGATCACAGGCTCCCTGATTTAATATATTCTCTTGTTAATGTTTTCTGCCTCATATCCGTTCTCTCACTCTTCTGTGTTTTCCTCTCTTCCTCTACCTACCTGCTTACCTATATACCTATCTACCTGTCAGTCCGTTCGTCCATCCGTCTGTCTGTCTGTCTGTCTGTCTGTCTGTCTGTCTGTCTGTCTGTTTACTTGGCTGACCGCTTGCATGTCTGTCTGTCTATTTGCCTGCCTGACTACCTGCCTGCCTACCTGCCTGCCTGCTTGCCTGCCTGTCTGTCTGTCTGTCTGTCTGTCTGTCTGTCTGTCTGTTTACTTGGCTGACCGCTTGCATGTCTGTCTGTCTATTTGCCTGCCTGACTACCTGCCTGCCTACCTGCCTGCCTGCCTGCCTGTCTGTCTGTCTGTCTGTCTGTCCGTCTGTCTGTCTGTCTGTCTGTCCGTCCGTCCGTCCGTCCGTCCGTCCGTCCGTCTGTCTGTCTGTCTGTCTGTCTGTCTGTCTGTCTGTCTGTCCGTCCGTCCGTCTGTCTGTCTGTCTGTTTGTCTGCCTATCTATCATCTCACATGCCTGTCTATCAGTCTATTTGCCCGCCTGTCTGTCTGTTTGTCTGTCTGTCTGTCTGTATGTTTCCTTTGCTGACCGCTTGCCTGTCTATCTGTCTATTTGTCCGCCTGTCTGTCTGTCTATCTATCAACCCACATGCCTGTCTATCTGTTTGCTGTCTGTCTCTCTACATTTCTCAATATCTTCTCTCATATTTCTCCCTTCACGTAGCCGCCACCGTTTCCCTATACTAAACCCCACTTTCTCTCCATATCTTCACCATCATATATTCGTTTATCTTTTTTTTGTATTTTCACCCCTTCTCTCTATCTCCTTACCCCTCTTCGCATTTCTCTGTCTCCTGACTCTTCCCTCCCAATCATCCCTTTCTCTTTACATCACGTTTTCTATTTCCCTCTCCTCTCTCTGCGATCATATTTTCACCTGCCTCCCCTCATGTGTAGAATCACACTGTACTAGGTAAGCGCGGCAATTTAATTCTGCTAACTGGTGTCTAACAAGGCGACCTCAATCAGTGCAAATGGGGGCTACACGTTTGGCGCCACCTAGCCTGATGCCGTGGCACAGCATTAAACTGAGTTTGTTGATAGACATCTGTCAAAACCTAAACTGATGAGAACACTTAGGCGGTCATTTATTTTGTTAATTCTTCGGGAGGTGAAAACAGACCTAATGGCGTGAAATGTCGAACCCATACATCCCATGATGATTAGCATGGTACTTGGGTGCGGTGTCGATCCGCCTCCTTTCACGTTAAGCCTCTATATTTTTATTTTCTCTCTCTCATTTTATCTCAAGCCATTTTTGCAGTCTCTCTCTCTCTCTCTCTCTCTCTCTCTCTCTCTCTCTCTCTCTCTCTCTCTCTCTCTCTCTCTCTCTCTTCTTCTTCTTCTTCTTCTTCTTCTTCTTCTCCTTATTAGAATTCCAAACATATTGGATTTCATCACATTTAAACCTAAGAAGGGGGGGGGGGGGGGGGTGTGTAGACTACTGGTACCTTGCCGTCTTGATAGTCGATAGTTTGTAAACTGGAGTTATGCCTCTCCGTAACACAAAACCGGGGCTGAATTTATAGACCATGTGGTGCCCGTGCGGCATGATCCATCTTTCGTCTAGAATAAGACAAGCTGCAGAAATTGCAGGATAAGCAAAGTAATGCTCTAACTGTCTGTCTGTCGAAGCTTCGATTCTAAACCAGTTCAGGTACTGGTCGGCCCTGCTATGACATTTAATCTACAGGTTGCAATTCATCGCACTAGGGAAAGGCTTGTAACCTCCCAGATGCGCCCATATTCGCTCCCCCGCACGAAGCCGTTGGCACAATGTGAGGTGTCGGGTATTGTGAGCGCAGCCCAACATTCGGCGGTAAAAGAAAGCAGGCAATACCGTCTACTGTTATACGGTAGCTTGTCATATCTAAGATGGGTAAAGAATGATAGACGAAGGAGAGCGTGCTGAACATATATTGACACTTTAGTCCAACCAATAGGTGCAAGTGTTAAACCCTCCATCTAGGCATCATCACACCGAAAATCTAAAAGCCAGTTCCTTATCCATTCGGCCATGCTGACCTAATATAGCAATATAAACACACGCTGTTCGTTTGTTATTTTTACTTTGTTTATTGTGACATGCCTGAGGACATTTCCGTAACATTACATCATGGGAAGTATCTGGTTTCGATATCCGGCATGTTACGCTCCGAATGCTTACCATGTAACTGATGTTTGTTGTTTTCACAATTTGAGCTTAGATTCGTACCGGGTGTTTCCTATTGCGTCTTCATGTTTGCGACCCATTATGCTGTTTCTTGTCTGTTGATCCAATCCGTGTTTGTGCGTTTCTGATTTTCATAATCGTAAATGTGTGTTTAAACTTTTGATTTAATATATTTTCTTGTTAATATTTTCTACCTCATATCCGTTCTCTCTCTTCTCTGTTTCCCTTTCTTTCTGTACCTACCTGATTACCTATATACCTACCTGAGCAGGTAGTCCGTCCGTCCGTCCGTACGTCTGTCTGTCTGTCTGTCGGTCGGTCGGTCGGTCGGTTGGTCTGTCTGTCTGTCTGTCTGTCTGTCTGTCTGTCTGTCTGACAGCCTGCCTGCCTGTCTATTTGTCTATTTGCCCGCCTGTCTGTTTCTCTACCTATCTGTCATCCCGCCTGTCTATCTGTCTATCTGTTTACTGTCTGTCTCTCTATGTCTCTTAATATCTTCTCTCAAATTTCTCCCTTCATGTAGCTGTCACTATCTCCCTATACTAAATCCAACTTTCTCTCCTTATCTTCATCATCATAGCCTCCTTTATCTTTTCTATATTTTCACCCCTTCTCTCTATCTTTCTACCCCTCTACGCCTTTCTCTGTCTCCTATGTGTCGCCTTCCCCCAATCCGTCCTTTCTCTTTACATCACAATTTCTAATCCTCTCTCCTCGATCAATTATTCACCTGCCTCCCCTCATGTGTAGAATCACACTGTACTAGGTAAGTGCAGCAATTTAATTCTGCTAACTGGTGTCTAACAAGGCGACCCAATAAGTGCAAATGGGGGCTACACGTTTGGCGCCACCTAGCCGCTGATGCCGTGGCACAGCATTAAATTGAGTTTGTTGATAGACATCTGTCAAAACTAAAATTGATGAGAACACTTAGGCGGTCATTTATTTTGTTAGTTCTTCGGGAGGTTAAAACAGACCTAATGGCGTGAAATGTCGAACCCACACATCCCATGATGATTAGCATGGTTCTTGGGTGCGGTGTTGATCCGCCTTTCACGTAATGCCTCTATATTTTTATTTTCTCTCTAGCTATTTTTTGCACTCTCGCTCTTTCTCTCTCTTCCTTCCCCTTATCTTTTTTCTCGCTCTCCATCTCTTTCAACCTCTCCCCCTTCTTCTCTCATGCCTCTCTCTCCCTTTCTCTTTTTCTCGTTCCCTGCCTCTTTCTCGCTCTCTCTTTTCTCGCTCCTTCTCCCTTTATCACCCCTCTCTCCTTCTCTCTTTGTCTCGCTCCTTCTCTATTTTTCTCACCCCAACTCTCTTTCTCCCTCTCCATCTCTCTTTCTCTCACTCTTGCCTTATATTCTTCCTTTCCCCATCTGCGCTTGTTCCGTGCCTCAGTTTTCCCCCTCTCTCTCGTAGTCTCTCCGTCCGTTTTCCTCACTCCTTCAAAGACACCCCATATATAACAGTTACAATTATGTCCTATTGTCAGCTCCAGCTTCGATAGCTCTATCATGAGTGGCTGTAGTCAATTAAGTGCCGTCTCCACACAGAAGGTTGGCTGAAAGTAATCCCCAACCCTCCCTATCTCTCACCCTTGCTGCACACACTGACAGACTGCCGTTCGTCCATCTCATGATGCTATTTACCCCACTTGTATCGCTGTCTACCATTTGCTCGTCTGCCTCCAATCGTATCGTACGTTGCGTTGCTTTTAACATTTGGCCAGAACAAAGTAAAAAAACCAAAATAATCTGGCTCCCGCGGTGGCCGTTTGTAGTATCATGCAAGGTGCGTAAATGCGAGAACAGGAAGTTTAATGCCAAAACAAAAGTCATTGCCTTGTGTCCTTAGTACTCGTGTAAACGGCTTTCATATGCGGTGTCTGCGAGGAATACTTGGTATTAAATGGCAAGACAAAATCACAAATACTGAAGTATCATGTTGTGTGACGGTTTGTTCCATGCTCAGTCTTCGTAGACTTAGATGGATAAGACACGTTAGGAGGATGGATGATTTTGGAATACTAAAAGGACATCTTTTTGGTGAATTACAGATGAGTAAGAGATCTCAGGGTCGGCCTCTACTACGATACAAAGATGTGTATAAGCGGAACATGATTGATACACGTATTGATAATGCACATTGGGAGCAAGTCGCCTCTGACCGCGTTGCATAGAGGGTAAATATCAGAATTGGAATAAAGAAAAATAAGGAAATGATTGCAGATAGGTTACAAACTGAGCGCGTGAGACTTAAGATGGTGCATGATGGTGGAAATGATCATGCGTTCACATTCATCCATTGTGGAGGAACATTTACAGCGTGAATTAGTCTGATCAGTGACATTCGCTACCGCCATGAGTTGTAGTTATGAAGCCTTTTTGAAGCACAATGTAACAAACTATCGTCTATCAAGACGGCAATGTGCAAACAATTGAGAGTGAAATAATTTCATCATTTAGTGAATCGCGTGACACCATTTCGTCTAGCCTGTGCTTAGTACACCAGACTTTGACAAGTATTTGTTCGGGATTGCTCTCCCTAGCCTATGAAAGTCTCCAGTCTACTTACATGGAGGCAGGTTTTGTGTATCGTTTCGTCTGGTCCCTATCCCTTGACTTGTCCCACTTGGGGGACCTTACGAGGAGCTGTGCTACAGTCGGCATAGCTCTTGGAGGTCACAGAAACACACAAGAATCTCTACTACTACAGGGTGCATACACACGAGAGGAGTTAAGTTAGTTGCATATCCTTTACAGGACGTCACAATCAACCCCAGAGGTTGTTAAATACTGTTTGTGATCTCTTGGCAAGTTTACTTTCAATAGTTTGCCATTGCTTTCTAAACGACCGCACCCATACCATTTGGTAAAGGACCAACGAACGCGGTATGCGGGATTACGAACTGCGTTGGTAACACCTTCGCCACGGAGAGAA
The DNA here is from genome assembly GCA_014155875.1 of Cepaea nemoralis. Classification (NCBI taxonomy): domain Eukaryota; kingdom Metazoa; phylum Mollusca; class Gastropoda; order Stylommatophora; family Helicidae; genus Cepaea; species Cepaea nemoralis. The sequence continues at coordinate 93,491 of JACEFZ010000417.1, forward strand.
CTAAGTGAATGTAATTCATTTGTGATATTTCAAAGTGGTTGTTTTCTACTTTCCTCTGTTGTGAAACCTGATACTTAAAAAGGGAATCTCGTGCGCTTTCTTGTTCCGCCTCAATATGCTTAATGCAAGTTTGAATTGTAAGGATTTAAAACATTTTGTTGTTGTTACACATCCCTTACAGGAAGTGGCAGTCAATATCAGCATTTTCCAGCTGCTGTTGATGTACTAGACAAGATTACGCTCAGTAGTTTGCCATTGTTTTCTGAGCGATCGGTCACATACTCCGTAAGTTACCAACGCGGCGAGAACCGCTACTGATTCTCGCACAGGTTACGTTACTCAAGAGAATATACGGGATTACGGAGCAAGACGTTAATGCCTAGGCCAGGGAGACGGCTAAAATCTTTTTTCTTTCTTTTAAACATTACTGTATAAATAAACTTAAATTCAAAAAGACAGAACGATCTGAATACAACAGGGTCAGACAACGTCAGATAAAATGAGATCAAAACAATGCAAGTCTGCAGGAACTAACAAGATAACCAGCATAAGAAAGTCTGCAGGAACTAACAATACATTCACTATAAGAAAGTCTGCAAGAACTAACAAGACAATCACTATAAGACGCGACACAAAGTTACACACTGCAAAAGTCAACCTGCCCGCCTTCAGCAAGCATCTGTTTCAGGGTTGCTTCCTCTACCACGTTACAGTAAAACAGCGGCCTCGATCCGTCATCATCAGGTGCCGTGCCGATAAATAGGGACAATGATGCTCCCCATATCACCAGAAAGTTCCGTATGAAAGAGGTAAGCTTAGCATGTAGGTGTCTCGATGTGTATGATTGAAGAGACTAATCCCCAATGAAAATACGTGAGTGTGTGACAACGGAGCGTGAGAAACGGCCTGGCTGTGCTGGAGTTTTTCTTGCTGCGGTGCTCTCACGGACCTCGGCCCAATCCCCACATTCCTCTGCGTGTGAATGGTACTTGAGATAGATGTGAAGAATTCACACGCAAGTGATACTCTCATGTTCCAGTGCTGAACAATGGTCATCTGTTAGTGTGTCCGATGTGGCTGTCGATGTGTATGTGTGTGAAAGGTGGGGGGTGTCTGTGTGGGAGCGTGAATGTTTTGTCGGAATATGTGTGTGGGGGAGTGTGAGAGGGTGTCAGTATGTGTGTGTGTGTGTGTGAAAGTGTTTGTGGGAAGGTGCCTTTATGTGTCTCCATGGAAGTGTGTGTGTGTGTGTATGTGTGTGTGTGTGTGTGCGTGCGAGCGCCGTGTCCTTAGGAGTGTGTGTGGTAATCTGTCGGAGTGTGTGTATGTGGGGGTATGTGTGTATGTGGAGGTATGTGTGTATCAACGTGAGTGTGTGTACAGGACAATGCGTAAATGATAAACCCGCATAGTCTCAGAAAAGTCGCAGTGTTACGTATAAACTCATTTCTCGTACTTTCAATGGCGTCTTATTCTTATACCCGCGTTTCCCCGAATATAAGACCTACACCTATAATAAGCCCTAGCACGATTTTTCCGGATGCTGTAAATATAAGATCTACCCTGAAAATAAGCCCTAGTTAAAATCGCCAGTTGGAATGAGAGACTTGTTGCCGAATGACCAGTTGTATGACAGACGCCACCGGTGCGCACATGATAATTAACGGACGTGGTTCATAATTCAATACGTCCCTCGTGTGAAATAATGTTACCAATGCACTATGAGCAGGCTACACGGACAAGAAATGCTAATTTAAGGAAAGCTTTATTGCTGGGCATGAGAGACTGGGACCAGCGGTTTACAGGAAATGGAGTCGCAAGAAATTCAGGCCGGAATTCGGGGTTCGGAGAGTTATGGCGATGCTCCAGAAGATGGCTATTACTGTATTTGAATAAATGTAGACTTTTGTACATGAATAAATGACAATTTTTGTATCTGGAAAAAAAAGACATCCCCGAAAATAAGCCCTAGTGGATCTTTAAAGCTAAAATTAAAATAAGAACCTGTCTTATTTTCAGGGATGTGTATATGATGTGTGGCGATGGTGATCATGTCTGTTCACAGCATGGACGAAAAAAAAAGAAAAAAAAAACACGTCTGTATTTCAAGAAACAAATGAAATCAGTAAATTGATGAGATAAATTTGAATTTGATAGTCAACACATTTTGGACACATTCTGAATAAAAAAATAAATAAACTCGAAAACTCAATGACAAATGGCAAAATTAATAGGAAAACAGCAATAAAAAAACAAAATATATTCCCGGATTATTGGTCTTAGTACTTAGTCGAGACGATAACACACCATGATCCAATACTCTGGTGATCGTGAGAGATGAGAACCATGACTACCACGCAAATCGCCATGGTACATAATATAGTCATGCTAATGATAATGATCTTCTTTTTCTCTTTCTCCATTTAACCCAGTGAAGTGTTGGCGGGAGATGTTTTATGCGCTCTTTCCAATGCTCTTTGTAAATTGGTATTCATTTCTCTAAGGTTGTTCTTGATACAATCACTTCATCTTTCACGCGGTCATTCCCTTGCTCTGTATCCATTATATCTCTACAATATGGCTCCTTGTGGTAGGTGGTAATAGGGCATCCTTGTCAGGTGATCAAATCATTTAATCTGTTGATTAATGAAGTGCATGACTGGTTTCTGACTTAGTCGTCTTCTAATTTGATGATTATAACGACGATGTAATTCAAAATATATATTTCTTCGATCCTCTTTCGACGCATCTCACAACCATGCACTTAAGTCAGGTTTGCCTCGTCGAGACAGATCCCATTCCAGGCTTTTGACACCGTGATAGAGGTGCCTTTCCTAACAAGTTTGCCAGGGCAAAGGCCTTGAGGTCTACTATTTGCAATGTCCAACTACCGTTGCGTTTTATTTTCTTAAACGTGCACAACTTACACATGGGAGTCTCCAGTTTCCCGCACTTATCCGAGATGGCTAGATGTCCGATCTGACTACAAAGGATATCAGGGGGCGTGTGATGTATTTGGTTAGTTTCTGGAAAGATTCTCAGCCCTATGTGGGGATCGAACCCGCACCTTCTGATCCTCAGGTGAGCATCGTAACCTCTCAGCCGCGGCTTCCCCTTATTTAAAATACAAAGAGTAATACATGGTAAAATAATACACAGTAAAATAAAACAGTAAAACAACACACGGTAAAATAATGCACATTATAATAATACACAGTGAAATAATACCCAGTAAAATATTACACAGTAAAATAATACACAGTAAAATAATACTCAGTAAAATAATACGCGGTAACATAATACACAGTAAAATAATACACTGTAAAATAATACACAATAAAATACTACACAGTAAAATAACACACAGTAAAATAATACACAGTAAAATAATACAAGGTAAAATAATACACAGTAAACTAATACACAGTAAAATAATACACAGTTAAATAATACACGTAAAATAATACACAGTAAAATAATACACAGTTAATTAATACACAATAAAATAATACACAGTAAAATAATACACAGTAAAATAATACACAGTAAAATAATACACAGTAAAATAGTACATAGAAAAATAATACAGCACCATCTTCACTTGTGCCCCATATTCTCTAGGAGCCGTGGTGGCGTAGTGGCTCGACGCTCGCCTGTCATCCCTGTGGGCATGGGTTTGATACGCACCGGGAGGGTTTAGAATTTCTAAACCTGGCTCTGACTCCCAGGTCGATCCAACTTAAAATGTAACCAGGAAATGTCTTGGGAAGCAAAAGCGGACAGTTCGACATTGTGCAAATCACCCACCGATTGCCGATCGTTTTGTTTAAATATGGGTTTAGCACCATATGCTCAATGTGTCTTAAGACATCAGAAAGGATTCTTGACTTTCTTACTTTAATTAATGTACGCAGAATGTGACTTAAGACACCAGAAGGGATTCTTGACTTATATACTTTAATTACTGTACACAATGTGCCTTAAGACACCAGAACTGAATCTTGACTTAGTTACTTTACTTATTTTACACACAATGTGACTTAAGACACTAGAAAGGATTATTGACTTAATTACTTTAATTACTGTACGCAGCCGGTCGCCTTGCCCTAGGAGTTAACGTCTTTCTCCTTAATCCCGTATATTCTCGCGAGTAATGTAACCTGTGCGAGAATCGGTAGCTGTTCCCGCCGCGTTAGAAACTTACGGGGTATGTGAGCCGTCCGCTCAGAAAGCAATGACAAACTACTGAGCGCAATCTTGCCTAGTACATCAACAGCAGCTGAAAAATGCTGATGTTGACTGCTACGTCCTGTAAGGAATATGAAAAACAAAAACAAACCGTAAGCAGAATGTGCCTTAAGACACCAGGAAGGATGTTTGACTTAAGTACTTTAAGTACTGTATGCCCAATGGTAAACTCGGCAGCAGAACATTTCTGTTGCATATCTTTTCGCCCGATGTCCCAAGCAAAGCCTTATTTATGTTTGTTTTTGCGTTCGCTTGCCCCGAGTTCAAGCGTAGTCCATCCACATGCTACTACTTCCAGTGCACTGAGCTGGGTTTTGCTATCTCTGTTACCAGTGTCCCTCGTCATTAAGCGAACCCACACCGACTTATGAGGTACTTGTAATTGACGTCCCCAAGTCACAGACAAATCGTCAACATTTTACTCCAACTTTCGGTGTAGGTGTTGAACCCGCTACCTCGGTATCAGCACACCGGAAGTTTAAGAGCACGCACTCGTATCCATTCGGCCATGCTAACCTCCGCGTGTCCTTACGTTTAGGAACCATTTGTTTACACGCTTTGTGGTTATTGGGAATTAGTTTTAGCCTTTCAATTATCGAGACCAGTCAGATCTAGATGGGTATGAAAGTACAAGTAAATAACCGTTTCCCACGCCCCGAGGGGAAGAAAGTATATGGTGCTGGCGCCAATTTTGTAGATCAGCCGGCACTGGAGGGTTGGTGTTGTGGATATCATAGCCGAAGTGTCTAATTTGCTTACTAGTTAATCCGGCGCGTTCCCGCGGCGTGTACTAAATATAGATCAGATCACTTATTGCCGAAGGGGAGCTCAAGGACTGACCACGTGTCCGGAAGTCAGCGTAGAGTATGCTGGTTAAAGATGAAGGCTTGAGACAAGCTTCCGGTGGCCGTAGAAGGGAGATAATTAGAAATGGTGACATTATAAATATCATAGTACCACTCCTGGGTCGACCCAGCCTAATATAAAGTATAGAAATCTTTTATAAGCCTCAGGCATACTGGATATGTGGTGCTCAAGTATATTTTTATCAACCAGTCGTCACTGGCTGGGGGGATGATGACAATATCATGCTATCCGTGGTTATTTTCCTCAAGACATTTTCTTATTACCCATTTTAGACTTCACGAGTAGGACGTCGAAACCTCTGAGACACCCCATATTCTGAATAGGCAATATCACAGGAAAACTGAAGCGTTTCGGTAATGTAATAAATAGTATGCAGTTATTACACAAACAATTAGAGAATCTTGCTCATTTGACGACTGGGGGACTTGTTGCATTTTGTAAATGTTAAAGAACAAATGCAATGCATCTTGTAAAAACGCAGTTTTGTACGAAATAAAACCACATAAAAAAGAAAACATGTAATTAAAATATTGCAAAAAAGGACATAACGACATAAGTTATTTCAAGGGACATTACTAACAGAAGCATAACTGTATTATGTAATTTAAATAATTGTTGTATTTTTCTCATCTTTTATAAAAAAAATTATTTTAAGAGATTAACTACAGTTATATGCAGGACAAATGAAAAGAATATATTTTTAATGCATCTTCAAAGTTTGTGTAAAAATAATGGCTTTATTTTAAATGCGTGATAATTCTCTAACTCATTTTTGTATTTCTCTTCGATATTACATTCAATGTTTTATCCTTTCTCTGACCTACACTAGGATCATGTCCCAAATTGCATAAAGAAATTGTCTTGTTACGAAAAACTCAATACACATACATGTTTTCACACATTTTCAAACACAAAATTTCACAGATTAAGCAAAATGCCACTCCTATCAAGTTCACACTCACACTTCATACTATGCATGTTGAAACACATACTTTTACAGGTAGTTCTATATTCCTAATGTGTACCACTGTCCTCAATCAATCATTCTTAGTATTATTGCCATCATTATGTTTTACCATCTTTAGTTTAAGTTTATTTTTCCTTCCACTAAAAAATGTATTATTATGATAGTCAAGAACCAGTATTTTACAAAAGATATTTAGGTTTTCCCCCGCGTTTCCATCCTGTTTATGATACTGCGGTCAACACCAGCATCTTTCAGCTGTATGTTGATTCCCTAGGCTAGGATTACTCTCGTCAGCACGCCACGACTTTCTGAGCGACCGGCTCTATACTCTCATAAGTCACTGGCGCGACTCGAACCGCTTCCAATTCTCGTGCGCTCACCTCAACCACGAGAGTATTCGGGGTTACGGAGAAAGCTGCTAATTCTCG
>JACEFZ010000417.1:102500-115078 GCA_014155875.1 Cepaea nemoralis
GTCATGGTATTCTTTGAATTTTCCACAGCCATTAGATGTTTTTCAGCTTGTCTGCTCATTGTCCACGCTTCACATCCATACAAAAGTACAGGTTCTATATAGAACTCCAAAACTCCTTTCTCGTTGCGATTGACATCCTCTTATAGGTCAGTATGTGTTCCATCTTGCAAAAGGCTACCTGCGCCGGAGCGATTCTTGTCCTAATCTCTTCAAGGTACCTCCCATCAGATGTTATGACGGTTCCGAGATAATTGTACCTATTCACTTGTTCAAGAATATTCCCATTTACCTGTATATTACATTGTGGTATTTCTGTCTTCCTAGTGACGACCATAATCTGTTCCGACAAAAAAAGGGGGGTTTTTGGGGAAAAATTTCCCGGGGGCCCCAAAAAGGGGGGGGGGGGTTTTTTTTTAAAAAAAAAAGAAAAAAAATGAAAAAAAACCCCAAAAAAGGGGAAGGGTTTTTTTGGGGAAAAGGGGGGGGGGAAAAAAAAAAAAAGGGGCCTTTAGGGCGGGGGGGGTTTTTGGGGGGTTTAAAATTTTAAAAAACAAAAAATTTAAAAAGGGGGGTTTTTGGGGGCCAAAAAAGGGGGGGGTTTTAAAAAATTTTTTGGGGGGGAAAAAAATTTTTTTTGGGGGTTGGGGGGGGGGGGAAAAAAAAAAAAAATTTTAAAAAAAAAAGGGGGGGTTTTTGGGGGGGGGGGGGTTTTAAATTTTTTTTGGGCCCCCGGGGGGTTTTTAAAAAAAAAATTTGGGGGGGGTTTTTTCCCCAAAAAAAATTTTGGGGGAAAAAAAAACCCCTTTTTTTTTGGGAAAGGGGGGGCCCCTTTTAAAATTTAACCCCCAAAAATTTTTTTGGGTTTTTTTGGAAAAAAACCCAACCTTTTTTTTTTTCCCCCAAACCCCCCCTTGGTCAAAATTTAAAAAAAAAATTTTTTTTAAAATTTAAAAAAATTTTCCAAATTTTAATTTTTCCGGGGTTTTTTTTGGGCCCTTTTTTTTTCCCCCGGGGGGTTTTTTTTTTTAAAACCCCCCAAATTTGGAAAACCCCCCTTGCCTTTAAAAGGTTCCCCAAAAAAAAAAAAAAAAATTTTTTTCCCTTTTAATTTTTTTTTTTTTTTTTAAAAATTTTAAATTTAAATTTTCCCAAAAAAAAATTTTTTAATTTTAAGGCCAAAAAAATTTTTTAAAAAAAAAAATTTTTTCCCCCTTTTTTAAAAATTTTTTTTAATTTTTTTTCTTTTTAATTTTTTTCTTTACCCTTTTCTTTTTTTAAAAAAAAATTTTTAAAAAAAAAAAAAAAAATTTTTTTTTTGGGGGGTTTTTTTTTTCCCCCTTTAATTTTTTTTAAACCCCCAAAAAGGGTTTTTTTTTTTTTAAAAAAACTTTTTTTAATTAAAAAAGGGGGGGGGAAAAAAAACCCGGGCCCCCCCCAAAAAGGGAAATTTTTTAAAAAAAACCCGGGGGGTTTTTTTTTTTTAAAAATTTTTAAATTTGGGTTTTTTTTTTAAAAAAATTTTTTTTTAAATTTGGGGGTTTAAAAGGGGGGCTTTTGGGGCCGGGGGGGGGAAAGGGTTAGGGGATAAGGGGGGAAACCTGAAAGGGTTAAAAAAAAAAATTTTGGGGGGAAAAAAATTTTTGGAAGGGTTTTTTTGGGGGGTTTTAAAAAAAAAAAAGGGAAAGGTTTAAAAAAAAAAAGGGGAAAAAAGGGGAAATTTAAAGGGGGCCGGGGGGGAATGGGAAAGGGGGCGGAAGGGGGGGGGCCCCCCCGGGGGAAAAAAGGGGGGGGTTTTTGGGGGCCGCCAAAAAGGGTAAAAAAATTTTTGGGGGGGGGGCCCCCCGGGGGGGAAACCCCCAACCCCGGGACTAAGGGGGGGAAAGTTGGGAAAGGGGAGGGGGGGGGGGGGGGGGAAAGGAAAAAGGGGGGTTTGGGGGAAAAAGGGGGGCCCCCTTTTGGGGGGTTTTGGGGGGGGGGGGGAAAAAAAAATTTTTTTTAAAGGGGGGTTTTTTTTTAAAAAAATTCCCCCTTGGCCCTTTTTCCTTTTTGGGGGGGGGGGGGCCCCCTTTTTGGGGGGAAAAATTAAAAAAAAAAAAAGGGGGGAAAAAAAAGGGGCCAATTTTTTAAAAAAAAAAAAAAGGGGGGGGGTGTGCCTACAGTTCTAAGGCTGCGATCAAGAAAGGCAGCTGGGAAAAAGCTGCATGAGGCATAAGTGCAAAGGTGTTAGCGGTTAGTTTTAAAAAAGAACAGTTAGCATTGGTATCCTATGACTGGGACCTCGCCGGTTGGCAGACAATAGTTTGTAAAATGGAGATATACCCCCCCCCAAGCTGGGAGAACTGCCGGACCACAAAATAATGCTGTAATTGAGAAAAAGACACTGTCGTTGGTGGAGGAAACCTTGAGATCATCTGATGCCACAGTTAGAAAGTCTTTTGTCCAGAACGAACTGGCACCTTGTTTGTAAAATGAAATTGTACTTCTCCATAACACAAAACCTGGGTTGAATTTAGAGACCATATTTTGCCCATGCAGCATGATCCCTCTCTCGGCCTGTCTAGTGTACTCCAGAGGAAAGGTAACACCAATACTCTGGAAAAAGACAAGCTACAGAAGCTGCCGGACCAGCAAAGCAATGCTCTAACTGTTTGCCTGTAGGAGCCTCGACTCGATCCTAGAACAGTTGCCGATCAAGGCTAAAGATCTGGTCTGCCCTGCCGTTACATTTAGTCTTTAGGTTGCATTGCCTCGCCCCAGGGGAAAGCTTATACCCTCCCAAATTTCTGTCCTTCCCCGAAGCCGCTGGCACAATAATTTGGGGCCGGTTTTGTTTAACGCCGCTCACCCATTCGGAGGTAATAGAAGCAGGTAATACAACCTACTGTCATACAGAGCTCAATCTTATCTATTAAGACCTGACTTTTTATCCTGATGAAATCCACAGTTAAAAACTACCTACTTTTTTCTCTGCCCGAAATACTGTGACCTCGGGAAATAATAGCAAGTGACCTCTGCGCTATTGTTAACCACATCCGGGTTTCGTCTGTGTTTTTCTTAACACGGTTACTAAGAAACATTTTAAATTTTAACGGTTACTATCGATTGCTCAATGTCTGATTGGGGCAACAGAAAGCTTCACTGGTGGTCACGTTCATAGGTCCATACTTTATCAAGTATTGATTTTCCCCAAACAGAATGGGGGCAGAAGACAAGGATATGAATTATGATGGAAACATGGACAATATAAATTTGGAAAAAGTTGTAGAAACAATGAATCTATGAAAATGCTGTAGAAAAAAATGAATCTATGAAAATGCCAAAAAGAAAAAGAAAACTGTCTGTCCAAACCCGCCCTCTACTAACTAATGTACCTTGCTGTGTGTGACAGGTGGGGTCTTGAGCTTGAAGGGAAATTTTGTTTTGGGGTAAATTGAGTTGAGCTAAGAACCGACATCACTGACTCAGGACATTCCCGTATGCGCTCCGTCCCCCCCGTTAACAGCCAGCGAAAGTCACACCACTAATCGTTCACATCGCTATCTGATTGAAAGTTCTCCTGGTCTTCCCTCTCATTTTTGAGATTCTATTAGAACCCCCGCCAATCCGCCGCAATCTCATCATATCCACATACGGGTTTTCAGTCTGTTCCTCCACCTTTCCCCTGATCTCTTGTTCCTCTCCCCTTTTTCATAGATAATCGACCACCAAAAGGTCATTCCCTGCCCCGCCTATCAGGGTGTTCATTCCCCCGCACTCCCGCTTAGCCCGTTTAAAAAAACCATACAATTATTTTAACCTCTGAAGGAAGGGTTTAGAGCGAAAAATTCCTTTTTCTCCCAATTTTCTACGCATATTCCCTGAGTCCCGGGTGAAAACTGTTGGTTTTCCCCAAAAAGGCCAAAAGGATAAGATTCCCCCCATCTGTAAAAAAGACAACCAAAAGGGGGAAAACCAACAAAAAATAAGGGGGAAAATGTGGTAGAAACAACAATCTATGAAAATGCGGTAGAACAACAATACCCCGTGGTTTTCATTAGGCTGAGATCCCAGGGCTACACAATCTAAGACCCCAGGGCTACACAGTCTGAGACCCCAGGGCTACATAGTCTGACATTCCAGGGCTACACAGTCTGACATTCCAGGGCTACACAGTCTGACATTCCAGGGCTACACAGTCTGACATCCCAGGGCTACATAATCTGACATCCCATGGCTACAGTCTGACATCCCAGGGCTACACAGTTTAAGACCCCAGGGCTACACATCCCAGGGCTACACATCTCAAGGCTACACATTCTGAAATGGACACCAGGCAATTATCTGGGAAATAAAGGCGGCTAACAGAATAGTGACCACATCACCCACTGAGATCTGACTGGCTACAACATATGGGGGTAGCACCGTACACCCAGCTGGTGTCTTGACGTGACAAGGGATCCTGCAGGGATCACACTTGTGTCAACAGCCATGGGACCCCTCATTGTAAAGAATGTTATCAGTTATCTGAGGGCTATTATAGAAAATGTTATCGTTTATAACAGGAACATAATGGTAGACTAGCTATTACACAGTTTATGACAGTAGTTCTCAACCGGTGGGGAAACCCCATGGGGGATTTTCCCTCCATACTTCAGAGTTCTGTACTTCTCGCCCTTCTGAAATTCGTTTTATAAAGTAATTAGACCCACAAATCACGTGTTATGAAGACGTCTAGACTTGTTCTAGTATTTGTATTAAATTTAGCGTCCAATTTTACGTATAATGTGTAGTGGCAGGGAGGGGAGGGGGAATTTATAGGGAGGAAATACGAAAGGGAGGGGGATGACATTATGAACATATGGTGAAGAAGTGCTTGGGCCAAAAAAGGTTGAGAACCACTGGTCTATGAGGTCATAATGCTCGTTTTGTGTGACGGTTTGTTCCATGCTCAGTCTTCGTAGACTTAGATGGATAAGACACGTTAGGAGGATGGATGATGGTAAAGTACGAAAGGACTTTTTTTTTTGGTGAATTACAATTGGGTAAGAGATCTCAGGGTCGGCCTCTACTACGATACAAAAATGTGTGTAAGCAGGACATGACTGATGCAGGCATCGATAATGTACATTGGGAGCAAGTAGCCGCTGAATGTGTTACATGGAGGAAAAATATCAGAAATTGAATAAAGACAAAAGAGAAAATGATTGCAGATAAGTCACACACTGAGCGTGTGAGACGTAAGATGGTGCATGATGGTGAAAATGACCATGTGTTCACATGCATCCATTGTGGACAAACATCTACATCGCAAAGTGGTCTGATCAGTCACATTCGCTATCGCCATGGATTGTAGTTATGCCATTTTGAAACACAATATAACAAACTATCGTCTGTCAAGACGGCAATGTGCCAATATAATGCTCATTCATGCACAATTAGCCACTACATGTTGGACAACCACAATGTGAGAAAGCAAGTGATATCTACTTCTATGAATGGCGCGTGGTTGGCCACTGTTAACCAAAAAGTGGTCGCCACAAGTTCTACTGTTTTAATCTTGATTAATGTGAAAGCAAACGCTTTAGTACTCTCTTGATTCAACATAGCAATTACTGTCATTATACCGCGCTTCGCCGAAAATAAAACCCAACCCTATACATAAGTCTAGCAAGATTTTTCGGGATGCTTTTAATACAAGGGGCTTCTCATATGTCTTTAGCCTGACCATGATGGAGTAGGCGGAGAAAATTTAAATCTGGCACAGTGCTTATTCCTTCTCAATGTAGCCACCACCTGAATTTATGCATTTCTGCCATCTCTGCGTGACCTTGAAAAGACCTTCAGAATAAAATAACTTATTTTTCGAACTAAACCTGTTATCACAAGCCAGTATGACATGTCAAAACGATTTACTTTCAGCCGTTTTTTGAAGATTTGAGAAAAGAAAAATGTCTGATGGAGCCAAATCTGGAGAGCATGGTGGGTGTGCAAGAATTTCAATATTAAAATCGTTGGCAGTTTGCAGTACTAGACGTGCTTTATGGGAGGGCAGCTGTCTTGAAGCAAAGGCAGAATTTGCGGACACGCTATCCCTCGCTTTTTTGGTTACAGCCTTTCTTAGTTTGATAAGGAGATCTGCATAGTACTGCCCATTAACCGTGTTGCCATGAAGCATGTAATCTTTCAGTATGACACCTTTGACGTCCCCCAAAAACAGTAATCATCACTTTTCTTGCAGATGTTTGTGCTCTTGGCTTGACATGTGTTGGCGAGCCCGGGGTTTTCCACTGCATGCTGGCAATTTTGGATTCTGTGTCATAATGGTGAATCCAAGTCTCATCTACCGTCACCATGGTCGTCAACATGTTTTTCGATCGCCACATATTGAGCAACTGGCCACAGCAATCAACCCGTGTTTGTTTCTGTTCACATGTCAGCAGGCGCGGGACCCAGCGGGTATACACTTTTCTCATGTTCAGTCTGTTGTGTAAAATTCTAAAAACTGTACTCTTACTCAGTTTTGCTGAACCCGATATCTGTGCAGTTGTCATTTTCCTATCCTGGTCTATGATTTTCTTCACGTTTGCAGCATTTGCATCATTGCACTCCGAGGACGATCATCCTGATCTTGGCAGATCAGCAACTTGCGAACAGCCACACTTAAACTGCAAACACCAATTCTTTACAGACGCGTACGAAGGACAGATTTCCTCAAATCTGGCTCCATCTCCCTGTGTATTTCTGTAGGTGTTTATCCCTGTAACATCAAAACTTGTATCACAGTCCTGGCGTCTGATTTCTCCATTGTTCTGACACACTGTTGGATGTGCAAATCTGATCAATAGGGTGTGTTGTGCCATGCACGATATTGGGAAAACCAATCATCGACATTGCAGACTTGAGCGAGACACGACTTGCAGAAGAAGGCCAAATCTGTGAAATAGGTGCCGGCTACACATTTTTCTGGAGTGGAAGGAAAAGCGAGGAAGACGCCAATCCGGTGAGGGATTTGCCATTAAGTCGGCCCTGGTCGGCAAATTAGCTGGATTTCCAAAGGCTATAAACGACAGGCGCATGACCATGAAGTTGCCCCTGCTGAATGGAAGGAAGCATGCAACCATTGTGAGTGTCTACGCACCAACTATGACCAACGAAGATGATGTCAAGAACAAGTTCTGTGAGGACCTGCACAATGTATTAACATCTGTTCCCAAAGGAGACAAACTTATACTCCTTGGGGATTTCAATGCCAGAGTAGGCACGGATACCACCTCTTGGAGTGGCATTATTGGAAAGCATGGAGTCGGAAATTGTAACATCAATGGACTCCGCCTCCTTCAGACATATGCCGAACATGATCTCCTGATTACGAACACAATTTTCCGTCTCCCCATGAGAAATAGGACATAGTGGATGCACCCTCGCTCGAAACACTGGCACCTCATTGACTATGTCATTGTCAGAAGGAGTGACAGACACGTCCGAGTGACAAAATCCATGTGTGGTGCCGAATGTTGGACAGACCATCGTCTCATTGTCTCGAAAATAAACATTAACATCAGGTCACCACGGCGTCCTCAAGGGGTGAAAATGCAAAAAAAGCTAAATGTCACCCGCCTAAACAGCAAGAAAATGCAGCAGTCGTTTGAAAATATGCTGGAAGACCGCCTCAAGCCAAATACTGCAGCTAAACAGGATACAGAAACAGAATGGAGCGCCCTAAAGGACATAATCTAGAACACTGCTATGGAAATCCTTGGTCCAGCCCCCCGAAAGCATAAAGACTGGTTTGATAAAAATTCCGAAGGCATCAACCAATTGCTGGCCGAGAAACATCTTCTCCTCAAGGCACATTTGAATGACCCAAAGTCAACATAAAAAAGATGCCTTCAAGAACATTCAGAGAGTAGTGCAGCAGAAACTTCGGCACATGCGGGACTCCTGGCTGAGCAGCAAAGCTGATGAAATCCAGGGCTTTGCTGACAGACATGACATGAAAAACTTCTACGACTCACTGAAAGTGGTCTATGGTCCTACATCACCAGGCATAGTTCCCCTCCTCAGTGCAGATGGGGGAACATTGATCACCGATAAGAAAGAAATCCTTCAACGCTGGGCAGAGCATTTCAGCAACATCTTAAATGCAACTTCCTTCTTCGATGATGAAACCATCAACTGCCTTCCTCAAGTTCCTACCAATGAGACACTTGATGACCTGCCAATCATAGTGGAAGTAAATAAAGCCATCCAGCAACTCTCCAGCGGCAAGGCACCTGGTCCTGACTCCATCCCGGCAGAGATAAGGCAGGTGGGTCGGTCCTAACAGAGCAGCTTCAGTAAGTCTGTACAAACATATGGGTGAACGAGACCATGCCACAAGATTTCAAGGACGCGTCAATAGTCCACCTTTACAAACGTAAAGGAAACCGCCAATCCTGTGACAACCACCGAGGCATCTCCTTGCTTTCAATTGCAGGGAAGATACTCGCCACAATTCTTCTCAATCGCCTCACAGCCCATCTCGATCAAGGTCTTCTTCCTGATAGTCAGTGTGGCTTCAGAAAAGAACGTGGAACTGTTGACATGATTTTCGCTGCAAGGCAGCTGCAAGAGAAATGTCAGGAACAGAACTGCGAAATGTTCTCCACTTTCATTGACCTTACCAAGGCTTTTGATACAGTCAGAAGAGAAGGACTGTGGAAGATTATGGCAAAATATGGCTGTCCACGAAAGTTTGTCCAAATAGTGCGGCTATTTCATGATGGCATGCAGGCAAGAGTACAGGAAAATAGCGAACTGTCTGAACTCTTTCCTGTCACCAGTGGAGTGAAGCAAGGATGTGTCCTGGCACCAACACTGTTCAGCCTCATGTTATCAGCCATGCTGATGAATGCCTTCAAGAACAACGACATTGGAATAGACATCAACTACCGTATGGATGGAAAGTTATTCAATCTCAGAAGGCTGAAAGCTAAAACCAAAATTAACAGCGACACCGTCAGAGAGCTCCTGTTTGCTGATGATTGCACTCTGTACGCCAACTCAGAGGCGGACATGCAACATAATGTTTCAGCTTTCTCACATGCCTGTGCCAACTTTGGGCTCAATATCAACTTGGAGAAGACTGTAGTTATGTACCAGCCAGCTCCAGGGAATAATCACACTGTGCCGGATATCAAAGTGAATGATCATAGACTAAGTGTTGTGGACAAATTCACCTATCTTGGCAGCACTGTGTCACAAGCTGCCACAATTGATGACGAAGTGAATGCAAGAATCTCCAAGGCCAGTGCGGCCTTTAGCAGACTGTACAAGAATGTATGGGACAGAACTGGAATAAGCCTGCAAACAAAGCTAAAAGTCTACAAAGCAGTTGTATTATCCACACTGCTATATGCTTGTGAAACCTGGACTGTTTATCAGCGACACGCTAGGAAATTAAACCACTTCCACACAGTCTGCCTAAGGAAGCTACTGAAGATTAAATGGCAAGACAAGATTCCAGACACTGAAGTCCTAGAAAGAGCATCCATGCCCAGTATCCACACTCTACTGATGAAGAATCAGACTCGCTGGGCTGGTCACTTGACTCGCATGCCAGATCACAGGCTCCCTAAACGAATTTTTTTACAGGGAACTGCGTTGTGGTAAACGCTCCCAAGGTGGCCAGAGGAAACGCTTTAAAGACACTGAAAATTTCACTGAAGGCTTTTGGAATTCATCATAACACTTGGGAGGCTGCAGCCAGAGACCGAAATTCGTGGCGTGCATCATTACGCAAGGGTGCAGTCATATGTGAGGCAACCAGGACTGCAAAAGCTGTGAAGAAAAGGCAGGACAGAAAAACCACTGCAGGAAATCCCCCTCCAGAAACGTCAAGCATTCCTTGCCCACATTGTCAAAGAACATTTCGAGCCAAAATAGGCCTTATCAGCCATCTTAGAACCCACGGCTCCATACCTTCAACCCCACTGGATGAAATGAATGGTCATCATCATTCTTGATGGACAAACAACATTGGGAAAACCAGCTGAGGAGGGAAATCCATAATTCATTTGTCCATTACAAATTGAATGAGTTATCCATGTACCAAATTTAAATTTTCTCCGCCAACTCCTACATGGTCAGGCTAAAGACTTATGAGAAGCCCCTTGTATAAGACCTGCCCCGAACATAAACCTTAGTTAAGATCGTCAGCTAGAATGAGAAACTTGTTGAGGTATGACCAGACGCCACTGGTGCGCACTTGATAATGAACGGATGTGGTTCACAACTCTCACTCGTCACTCATGTGAAATAAAGTTACTAACGCATTACAAATTGCAACATACGCCTGTGAGACCTGAACACTTACTAAACAAGCTGAACAGTGCATAAATGCCTTTGACTATAAATGTTATATACGGGTTCTAAGAATATCTTGGATAGAGAAAAGAGTAAATGCACCCGTACTTCAAGAGCTGAATATTGAAGAGGGTTGGCTATTAAAGACGATAAAACAAAGAAAGTTGAAATAATTTGGTCACTTGAAGCGTCACTATAGTTTGGAGAGAACTATAATGGAGGGGTATATGCCTGGGAAGAGAGGAAGAGGAAGGCCAAAGAGAAGATAGATGCAGACTGGCGGATGATCTCCAGATGGGTGTATCGGAGGCGGGACATCTTGCTTATGATCGAGAGGTTTTCCGGAAGGTTGTTATGGGAACGAGATTCTGCAAAGGACATGCTATTGAATGAATGAATGAATGAATGAATGAATGAATGAATGAATGAATGAATGAATGAATGAATGCGTTACGAGCAGGTTACATAGACAAGAAACGCTTATTTAAGGAAAGCTTTATTGCTGGACATGAGAGACTGGGGCCAATATTTTTACAGAAAATGGAGACGCACGAAATTCAAGCCGGATTTGGAGAGTAATGACGATATTCCAGAAGAAGATGACATGACTGTATTTGAATAAATGTCGAATTTTGTACATGAGTAAATGTCGAATTTTGTTTATCTGAAAAAAAGGCAGCCCCCCCCCCCCCGAAAATAAGCCCTAATACATTTTTAAGCTAAAATTAATATAAGACTAGGTCGTATTTTCGGGGAAACACGATAACATCTGTGACATATTGAACTACAAGCGTCAGTTCCTTGATCTTATAGCGACTAATAATTTGGGTACATTCCACAGCTGGTTTTGGCGCCCATCCTTCCCGCTAGAATTCCAACCAAATCCCTCGTGTCTTAAATACACATACGATGGAATGTGACGTCAGCAATGTATTCTGCTTTAATGTTCCAGCTTCGAAATGCGTCTCTGGAATCTGTAATTTTTGTGACAAGACAGATAGGAGGTTGTTCGTGACTCACGTTCCGCTGTGATTCCCACGCACTAATTGTTTTTATTTCTTCCGACTAAACGTAGTCAACTTAATGACCCCCAGCACTCTTATACACAATTGCGAGTTTGTTATTAGTGTTTCGACCTAACCCGAGAGCACTGTTGTTGGTTTGGGGAAACATGAGGGACATACTGACCTAGGTACGTTAATATCTTGTACTCAGTCTCCTCTGTTACAGATCGATTGTCGAACAATAACGAATGTTATTGTTTATAACAGAGGCAAAATGGTAAACTAACGTTTGTCCAGCTATAAAGAATGTTATCATGTATAACGGGGAACATGGTAAGCTAACGCTTGTTCAACAATACAGAATGTTATCATTTATAACAGGGGCAACGGTAAACTAAGGATTGTTCAACAGTAAAAGAATGGTATCCATTTATAACATTGACAAAGTGGTAAACTAACGTTTGTCCAGCTATAAAGAATTGTTATAATTATAACTAAACCATGGTAAACTAACGTTTGTCCAACAATAAAGAATATTATCAATTACATCAGGGATATTAAAGGTAGACAAACGTTTGTACAACAATAAATAATTGTATCACTTATCACTGGGACAGTACATAAATAAACACACAGAGTATAGTTTGGCGCTCATAGAAGGAGAAGAAGAAAGTAGAGGTTAGAGGACGCACTAGACATCATAAACATTGAAAGCTAAAGATATCAACCGGGATTCGAACCTGTCACCTCCAAATGAAGACGTTGCTTCACTGCAGGAACAAATGTACTTCGACGCATGACTAGCTAGATACTCCAAAAAAAAAAAATGTGTCTTCATTAGCCAGGTCTATCATACAGATGAACCTACATCTATGGAATACGGACAGAATTCGTATCAAACCATTGAGATAGCACCATAGGTCTCATAATTTTATATTAGAACAGCATAGGTCAAATAACAAACACACAAACACATCAGACCGTAATGCTGTGTCCAGACATAAAGGTACACTAACTTCTGTCCAAACAGAAAGAATATTCACATGAATGCATTCCCTTAGTGAATGTAAACACGGAAGCCCCAAACAATAGACTGCACACATTTTGCCTGGCCTATCACGCTGCATCTCGCCAGGTGAATTCTGCACAGGTTCATATCATATGAAATGGATAAATGGGGCCTATTCTGGTTGAAATACATCACACATATGGTCCCCGAGCAAACAATCGGGTCAGGGCTTTATTCCATCC
>JACEFZ010000418.1:0-53141 GCA_014155875.1 Cepaea nemoralis
TGCGTGGTCAAGCACGGACGCTGTCTCCTCCGTGCATTAGCGAGTCTTGCGTGCATAGAGTCCCAAGCACGCTGGCTCGTGAACTTGAGTAACCGGGTACTCCACGGTTACTCGTAAGGCCAAGCTTCCCAATGGCTTGGGGAAGCCCTCGCTCAACTGTCCTTAGTGCTCCCTTGGTTGACACAAATGTGTCCCCTTGTGAAGCTATTTATAGCGCTGGTGTGTCTCCTGTCTGGTGTCTCCCTACTAGACTTGTCTTAACTCTTATTAACTCTCTAAACCCTTATTGGAGATTATGACAGTAAAACTGAGCAGGTCGACTCAGCCTAAAATGAGTACCAATGTTGTCGTGGGTTGTAAATGCTGGCGGCGTGACACGGGTGACCATACCAGGCGAGTACCGATTGGTCTAAAAATAATATGGGTGTAGCACCGTATGCCCAGTGCTTCTTAAGGCGTGTAGAGAGGTCCTTTACTTTACATTTAAATAGGGACAGGAGAAAAAAGTAATATTTTGTGATGAAATGTCAGGCAGCATTCGAGAATTTGTGAGAGTAATTTCCTGGTAATTTTTGGTCAGCGAGTTATATTACAGCAACTGTCATTCTGCTTCTTCTTTTAGCGTGTTAAATATCGCTGTAACTGTCAGAGATATAAGTAGATATGGGGGTAACTGTGAGAGATAGAATTAGGAATGGGAGTAACTGTGAGAGATAGAATTAGAAATGGGAGTAACTGTGAGACATAGAATTAGGAATGGGAGTAACTGTGAGAGATAGAATTAGAAATGGGAGTAACTGTGAGATATAACTAGCAATGGGAGTAACTGTGAGAGATAGAATTGGGAATGGGAACGAACGAACGAACGAACGAACAGACTTTATTTTCAAAGGGTAACAAATTGGGCACGCAGGCCCGTCTTACATTCGGCCCTTCCAATCACTCATCTTTCTTTCATGAACAGTGCATAGGAAAAAAACATTGTCACATGAATTTTGTAAACATAAACAATGCATATTACTATGTTATAAGACACATCCACCACCCACCCACACATCCTCCATTCACTCCAACTCCCCCACCCAACCACACACACATACAATACATTCCCCCACCCATCCACCACATCCCTACACATCTCCCCACCCACACACACCTCTCATCCACCACACATCCCATCCACACATACATTCAATAACCCACACATCCCCCACCTACACACATCTCCCCACCCACTCACATATCCTTTACCCGCCCCATTTCCCACCAACAATCACTCACCCAATATCCTCGTCCATCCACACACCTCCAACCACCCAACCAAACACACATTCCTCAGCCACACACACATCTCCCCGTCAACTCACATATTCCGCACCTACCCACACACAAATTCCGCACACACCCACATAATCTCCCATCTCCCCCAGCCCACTCACTTATCCCGAGCCCACACCTACAAACATCCCCCACCATCTCCTAACCTGCACACACTCACCCACCCACATATCCTCTACCCACCCACACATCCTCTACCCACCCATCCCCCAACCAAACATCCCTTAACCACACACCCTTACTCATATACAATCACCCACCCACAAATCCTCTACCCAACCACACATCCTTCACCCAACCACACATCCTCCATCCACCCATTCCCCCAGCCACACATCCCTTAACCACACACCCTTACCCATATACACACACATCCCCACCCACGCACAATCTCCCCACCCATACAAACATCCCTCACACACATCCCCACCCACCAACACATTCCCCATTCACAAACACGCACCTCCCATCCACGCACACACAACCCATACATTCATCCCCTCACACATTCCTAGACACACGTACTTATCCCTCAACCACTAACACCCACACATCCCTTACCCACTCATCAACACATACATCTCCTATCTACCCACCCACACTCACACATCCCAACCACCCATCTAAGCAAACATCCCCCACCCTCACACACATCATTCACCCACCCACAAACCCAACCACACCTTCACCCACCCACACAAACATCATTTATCCACACCCAGCTCCCCTCCCACACAATACCACACCCACACACATCCCAAAGACACATCCCTCACCCAAACACACATCTATCCACACATCTCCTACCCATCCACACATCCCCCAACTACAGTCACCCTCACTACCCACACATACATCCTCCATCCAGCCACACACACCCCCACCCAGCCAGACATATCCCCACCCACACACACATCTCCAAATCCATCACCCACACTCATCACGCACCCCTCCCCCAACCCACACACATCCCCCACACACATTCACCCACACATATCTCACCCACACACACTCCCCACCCATCCATCCAAACATCACACACCCACATACACATCCCCAAACCCACAACCACCCCCACCTGCACACATCTCCCACCCACCACATATCCCCATACACACATCTCCCCACCCACACATATACCCCCACCCATCCCATAACCCACCATCAATCATCCACCAACATATCCTCCTCCACCCACTCACCCACAACCACCTAGACAAACACACATCCCCACTCACAAACACATCTCCCCATACACCCATACATCTCGCACGCACCTACACACAAATCCCCCACCCACCCACACAAACCCACCCCGCCCAAACACACACATCACGAATCCACCCACACACACATCCCCCGATCCCCCAACCTACTATTATGATCAAACTCCCACACTTTACACACACATACAGTGACGATTGTCGTGAGCATTGTCGCAAAATTGTAAAGAAAATGGAGAAAAATTGTACATATACATTTTGTAACTTAAAAATTAGTGATGCAATTCAACTCTCTCTCTCTCCCTCTCTCTCTCTCTCTCTCTCTCTCTCTCTCTCTCTCTCTCTCTCTCTCTCTCTCTCTCTCTCTCTCTCTCTCACTCACTAGCGCTCTCACTCACATTACAGTAATGTTATATTATACATGATAAAATCAAGTGTCATACATACAAAATGATAATGTGAAAGATGAAAATACACAAAGAATATGGAATGGCATGTTACAGGACATGCGAGCACTGAATTCTCTCTCTCTCTCTCTCTCTCTCTCTCTCTCTCTCTCTCTCTCTCTCTCTCTCTCTCTCTCTCGCTCTCTCTCTCTCTTACATAGGCACACACACATTACCCCCACACACACATATATCCCTCACATACACACCCATACATACATCCTCACATATAGACAAATACATGATGCCTCACATGATTACTGAAACTAATAAGAACAAACTCCTACACTTTACACACAATTTAGACACTGACGATTGTCGTGAGAATTCTCGCAATTGCAAGAAGTGGAGAAAAAATTGTACATATACATTATGTAGCGTAAAAATTAGTGATGCAATTCAAATCTCTCTTTTTTTTCTCTCTCCCCCTTCTCTCTCTCTCTCTCTCTTGCACGCTCTCTCTCTCTCTCTCTCTCTCTCTCTCTCTCTCTCTCTCTCTCTCTCTCTCTCTCTCTCTCTCTCTCTCTCTCTCACTCACATCACAGTAATGTTATATTATACATGATAAAATCAAGTGGCATACAAAATGATAAGATGAGAATGAAAAGAAAAAAATATGGAATGGCATGTTACAGGACAATCAGGTGGCATTACACGATACCTCGTAATATGAAAGATGAGAATACATGAAAAATATGGAATAGCATGTTACATGACATGCGTGGGCTCAACTCTCTCTCTCTCTCTCTCTCTCTTTCTCTCTCTCTCTGTCTTTCTCTCTCTCTCTTTACATACTCACACTCTCACACTCATCCACTCTCTCTCTCTCTCTCACTTACACTCACTAACTTTCTCACTTTCTTTACAGTAATTTACATGAATTCTTTTTATGCATGTTAAAATCAAGTGCATCAAAATGATAATATGGAAAAAAATGAGAATACACAAAACATATGGATCAGCATGTTAGATGACATGCATGCCCTCAACTCTCTCTCTCTCTCTCTCTCTCTCTCTCTCTCTCTCTCTCTCTCTCTCTCTCTCTCTCTCTCTCTTGTCTCTCACACACATGTACATACACACACACACATCATACCCACGCAATACACACACCTGCACACATCCATATACTTACTCACACGTACTCACATAACACCCGAATATACACTCCCTCGCATACACTGCATGCATGCACACTTACACATACAAAGATATACAATACATACACGAGCACACACACACACACACTCGTCCATACACACATACACACACGCACATGCATATAAACGCATATAAACACATGAACGCACACCTTAACACACGTACAGACATACACACAGAGTCACACACAGATGCACATATGTACACACATATACACCCATACACACATCCAGACATGCACACACATACATCACACTTTCTCATGCACTCTCTCATTCAACCACGCTCTCTCTTTTACACACTCACTCGCTCTCACACTCACTCAATCGCGCACATACACGCATACCTACAAATTCTCTCTCACTCACTCACGCTCCCTTACTCACTCATTTACTCGATGACTCTCTAACTCACACTCACTCACTAACTTTCACACTCTATCACACAGACAGGCAGACACACAACACACCCACTCTCTCAGATTCACTCATTCTCTAACTAAATCTCTCACACATATGTCCACACACTCACTCACTTTTACACTCACTCAGGCACATGCGCATGCATACTCTATCACTCTCACTCATACTAATTCTTCCACTCACACTCTTTCTCACTCACTCTCTCACCCACTGTCTCGTTCACACACATACAGTGAAGAATGATAGTGGAAAAATGAGTAACTGTGAGAGATATAATTAGGAATGGGAGTAACTGTGAGAGATAGAATTAGGAATGATAGTAACTGTGAGAGATAGAATTAGAAATGGGAGTAACTGTGAGAGATAGAATTCGAAATTGGAGTAACTGTGATATATAACTAGGAATGGGAGTAACTGTGAGAGATAGAATTGGGAATGGGGGTAACTGAGAGAGATAGAATTATGAATGGGGGTAACTGTGAGAGATAGAATTAGGAATGGGAGTAACTGTGAGAGATAGAATTAGAAATGGTAGTAACTGTGAGAGATAGAATTGGCAATGGGAGTAACTGTGAGAGATAGAATTAGGAATGGGAGTAACTGTGAGAGATATAATTAGGAATAGGAGTAACTGAGATATATAACTAGGAATGGGAGTAACTGTGAGAGATAGAATTAGGAATGGGAGTAACTGTGAGAGATAGAATTAAAAATGGTAGTAACTGTGAGAGATAGAATTAGGAATGGGAGTAACTGTGAGAGATAGAATTAGGAATGGGAGTAACTGTGAGAAATAGAATTAGGAATGGGAGTAACTGTGAGAAATAGAGTTAGGAATGGGAGTAGCTGTGAGACATATAATTAGGAATGGGAGTAACTGAGAGATATAATTAGGAATGGGAGTAACTGTGAGAGATAGAATTAGGAATGTGGGCAACTGTGAGAGATATAATTAGGAATGGGAGTAACTGTGAGAGATAGAATTAGGAATGTGGGCAACTGTGAAAGATAGAATTAGAAATGTGGGCAACTGTGAGAGATAGAATTAATAATGTGGGCAACTGTGAGAGATAGAATTAGGAATGTGGGCAACTGTGAGAGATAGAATTAGGAATGTGGGCAACTGTGAGAGATAGAATTAGGAATGGGAGTAACAGTGAGAGATAGAATTAGGAATGTGGACAACTGTGAGCGATAGAATTAGGAATGTGGGCAACTGTGAGAGATAGAATTAAGAATGGGAGTAACTGTGAGAGATAGAATTAGGAATGGGAATAACTGTGAGAGATAGAATTAGGAATGTGGACAACTGTGAGAGATAGAATTAGGAATGGGAATAACTGTGAGAGATAGAATTGGGAATGGGAGTAACTCTGAGAGATAGAATTAAGAATGGGAGTAAATGTAAGAGATAGAATTAGAAACTGGAAAAAGAAGAATTAGAAACTGGAGTAACTGGGAGAGTTAGAATTAGAAAGAGTAATTTAGAAGGTGACTAGGTCTGAAACTAGTCATGCACTTCATTAAAGAACAACAGATTAAATGGTTTGGCCACCTCACAAGAATATTCTGGTACCAACTGCCACACAGAGTACATTGAAGAAATTAATGGATACAGAGCATGGAGAAGACTACATGTAAACGATGGTATCAAGAACAACCTTAGAGAGAAAAGAATACCAACTTACAAAGAGCATTAGACAGATAGCAGAAGAGATCCGTACATCTCCCTCAACACTTCAGTGAGGTATATAGAGGAAGAGGAGAAGAAGAATGTCGTTGTATAATGTTTCATTTTACACTTCGTGTTCACTTGTTCCAGATTTCAACTTCTTTTTTTTGTTGTTTCTGTTCAAATCCTTATTTGTTATTCAGTTTTGTGGTATCTAGAACTAGAAAAGTAAAGAACGCACTCCTATAACAAGCAGGAAGTATGGTAGTATATCGTCGACATGACAAGTAGACTCACAATTAGGTATGAGCTCGCATACTAAATGAATATTTTACAGATGAAGAAATCCTAATATTGGTGTCACATCGTGAAACCCATAGGGCAGAGGAAATATAAGTTAACCTAAAACACACGGAGGGGAGGGTGTTAGGCAGAGATCAATAATATTGGTAGGGCGCGCGGAGAGGGATAGGCAAAATCAATCTGAACTCTCCGCTGGACCCAGCGTAGAATAGGTACCATGAAATGTATTGGAATATAAAGGCGGTCGGATTGATACTGAGCACATAACCCACCCATGGATCTATAGAACTATGGGTGTAGCGCCATGTATCGAGTGCGCATGGGACGCTCAAAGATTCATGGGCTTGTGGAGACAGTTTATGCTTAACAAGAACACACATGTATCAATAGTCACTAAGAAAGCACTATACAACACAATCTTCCTACAAACTCTACGCTACCAATGTCAAACCTGGACAATGACAGAAACAGAGAAAAGAAAAATCACAAGAACAGAAATGAGATTCCTTTAAAGTATACTCGATGTATCAGGAAGAAATAACATCAGAAATGAAGAAATCAGGACTAAAGTTGTGGTTGTAGCAGCGCTAGAATTTATTAGAAAGCGCAGGTTAAATGGTTTGGCCATTTGACTAGATTACCAACTTACAGTATACCTCAACAAGTAACAATGTAAAGACCAGACGGAAACAGAGGAAGAGGCTGGCCACGTACACGATGGCGAGAGGAAATTACAGAAACCGTTGGAACCTCGATATACGAAGCCCATACACGGGTACCCTCCTGCTGTTTATGGTTCTCCTCGACACAGCAAGGTACAAGAGGAACAAGATGATATGAGATGGAGAAAGTTGCAGGAGATAGCAAAAGATACGACTGCTTGTCGAGAGTTCAGTGGGCGTATGTTTCAACAAGGGAAAACAGCATGGGGAGAATAGGGACGAGTGTTGTGACGATTAAAGAAATGAGGCGGCGTGAAAGGGGAGAAGTTGCGTCAGTCAGTGTCTGTACAGGAGCCTTTTATATGTGCACTGGGTGTGTGGTGCTACACCCACCTCTTGTATAGACTAACCGGCCCTGGTTGGGAGATGTAGACAACGTCGCCCGCCTGTCCTTTCCAAAACATGTCCTGACCTGGTTGGCCTTGGAGTCTGTATGAATTTGAAAAATAAAAAATGCGAATTTGCCCCGATGCGGATCGAACTCAATAGCACTGGGTTGAGAGTCGAGTGTTTAGCCACCACGCAACCACGGTACCCAGTAGAGAGGCAAGTGTTTAACCACCACGGTACCGAGTAGGTGTGTTGCGACGAAAGAAAAATAGCCACCGAAACATCTTAGTAGTCACAGAAGAATCAAAGCTGTAAATGAAACTTATCACTAGAGTGTTCGCAGCATCTTGGACAAAGAGCGATAAATCAAACCAGCTTAACTGACAGTAAGAGTCCGACAGACCGAGAGTCGCTTCCGGTCTACAGACATTGACACCTTGCGCATGCGCATGACCATGTAAATATATCGTTTCCGGTTGAAGGATACATCATGGATTACCTGTCGGCCGCGGTGGAATAATAGTTAGTGTGCGTGCCTACCAAGACAGTGGTCTGAGAGAAGTCATCAGCAGGGACCGGTTATTTTTCTTCCCATAAGTGTTTGTCTGGGGTAGTGCCAGCTTCATAAAAATGGGCGCCAAATAATTACCAGAATATACCAGGAATAGCTTGTGAAGGAGCTGCGGCAAAGAAGGGCATTGAATAACCTCAACTCTGTAACGTTACGACATAATGAGGTTAGTTAGCTAATTCCCTTGCTCTTTACGACCTGGCGTAGTGAAGGCCCAACTCGCGAGCTTCCAACAGCAGTACCAGCTATTCGTCATCTCTATTGTCGAGCTAGTGCAGTAGCTAATGCATCACAACAGCTTATGGAATGGATGGCTGATGACGGCTATTGGTGCACATCCAACCGCCCCTGTGGAGGCGGCGACTGAGGCAAATCGTCTCTTGAGAACGAGGTGGTCTTTCTGCTGTGGAAGAAAATTTTCTGTAATAATTCTGGCAGGTCACTAAGTTCAAGGTCCACGATGTTCGCCTCCCCGAGGGCGGGATGGCTTGGGGGCAGGCATACGGCGTATTTGTGGGATAGTGCAAAATATGAATAAAACGTCTCGAAACTGACGACATGCAGGGTGCGAAAGTACGACAGGAGAAAAACACCCGAACTGATGACCCGGGTGGGTCCGTCCCTAGCGAGTTTCAAGGAGCTAAAGGGGCCGACACATTCGGTAGAAGGGACCTAATCTGATGATCGGAAGCATCCTGTCGTGCTTGCTCCGAAGTGGAATATATATCACTGTCCTTGCTCCGAAATTGAATGCATTTCACTGTCCTTGCTCCGAAGTGGAATACATATCACTGTGCTTGCTCTGAAGTGGAGTGAATATCACTGTTCTTGCTCCGAAGTGAAATACATATCACTGTGTATGCACTAAAGTTATAGGGGTTCAAGAATGATGTATCTTGAACCATGAATAAACAACAGAAGAAGGATACGATACAATTAGTATTGTTTGCGCCTAACGATGCTTGGAAAAAAAAAAGAGAGAGACTCTGGCATATAAGACTTCGCCCTCCAGCATAAGAATGGAGATGGAAGCAGTCACATTGACATTCCGCTGATTAGAGGAGAACACTGCAAAACACTTCATCACTGACTCAAGGAGTATGCTTAGTAAGGTGGAGAAAGGAATGTTTCCTGTGGAATGGCTTGCCTTTGCTTCAGAGGTCACAGATTGTGAGAATTAAATGGATTTGTTGTTCTGGCCATGCGGGAGTGCGGGGGAATTAACAGGCTGATAGGCTGGCAGGAAAGCACCTCTTGGTGGTAGATTAACCATAGATACGGGAGAGGTAGTCGAACTCCTGTAGGACTAGGTGGAAAAGACCGATTGAGAACCCGTATGTGAAAAGAATGAGATTGCGAGGGATCGGCAGGGGTTCTGGAAGAATCTCAAAACTGAGAGGGAAGAGGAGGAGAACTTTCAATCAGATAGTAGTGGGAACAATTAGTAGTATGACTCTTCGCTGATTGTTGAACGAGGAATGGAGCAAGTATGGGAATATCCTGAGTGCAGTGATGTCGGTTCTTAGTTGAACTCAACTCAACTGACTGCGCCTAGTGTTAGATATTTAGTAGTGCGAGAATGCATACAGACTGACATATTCATAATTCATTCGTCTGTTAAAACAGTTAGTTGCATATCCTTTACAGGACGTAGCAGTCAACTCCAGCATTGTTTGGCTCTTTGTGATTCCTGGGCAAGTTTACGTTCAGTAGTTTGTTATTGCTTTCTAAACGACCGGCACTCAAAGCATTTCGTGAAAATTAACGCAAGGGAGTCTACTTCCAAATCGCCCGAAGCTGTGTTTCGAACGCGGTTTGCGGAATTGCGAATTTCGACCGCAACCCTTCACCACAGTGACGGTCAGTCATGTTTAGAAGGAATAAACTGGTATGACAAAACCAACGACGTGGAGCTCTTGGAGAGAACTAGACAAATGCCAGTAAACCAAGAAGTGTAGAAACGATGTTGGGCTGAGTAGGCCATACACTGAGAGGACCTGAGAATAGTATAGCTGGGCTACATTATGCCAATAGACAGTACTACCTGCTTTCTGTTAGCGCCAAATATTGATCGGCGCTCACCAAATCGACACCACACATTGTGTCAACGGCTTCGGTCGGAGGAGCGCAATTGGGAGGTTAAAAGCTTCACCCTATTGTGAGGAAATGCAGCCTAAAGATTAAATGTCATGGCAGGGCAGACCAGGCCCTAAACCTTCATCGGCAAACTGGTCTAGAATGGAAGCTCGAACAGGCGGACAGTTAGAGTACAGTTTTGCTGATCCGGCGGCTTCTGTAGCTTATCTTTTTTTCCAGACGCATTGGTGTTACATTTCCTCGTGAGTAAACTAGGCAGGCCGATAGAAGGATCATGCTGCATGGGCAACACATGATCTCTAAATTCAGTCCGGTCTTTGTGCCATAGAGAGGTATAACTCCATTTTACAAACTATCGTCTGTCAAGACGGCAAGGTGCTTGTCAAATATAACTAGAGAAGCAATAGTCTGAAACCCACATGCAAAAAGAACTGGAGGAAGACATAAAATCTCACGGAGAAAAGTAGAAACACGAATGAACAATATGGGAAAGATATGGACGAGGCTGTTTGGGACAGCTAAATATAGGGGACTGGAAGTGAATTGTTTGAGGACATATGCCCCAAAGAGGATAGCAGGCAAGAGAATAAGAAGCCCCTTTGCTTCGAAGGCTTGGGGTTAGTTTGTTCAGGCCCAGTAGTTTGTTGATGCCCAGAACCCCAATGAATATAAACGGTAACAGAAGAAACAGAAGCGACTCGATTTGGTACTTGGAGTGTGATTATGCATACAAACTGTCATTTTCTCTTTCTTTCGTGTGATGAAAGGTCTTGCCACTCCGGAAGCCTGAAAGAGATCCTCAGTGTTGAATATCAGTGTACTCTAAGCCGGATCTATAATTTGAAGTTCACTTTTTGCACACAAAAAGATGCCAAACATTAACTCTTCGGATCTGAGAACCGTTCACGCGATGGCCAAAAGAAGGCAATACTTTCAATGAAAAACAGCATGAGAAGAAATGAAAGGAAAGGTTGTGACAAAATACAGAGCTATGCTATACCCAAGAACTCATCAAAGTATTATGTTTCGTAATAATTGTTGGCGAGCGAGTAACAATGCAACCGGTTTAATTCTTTTTCTTCTTTTGACATTTGCAATACTGCTTTGTACTTTTGAAATTCGTTCTTGTCCACTCATTTCTCTCTCTTTCTCAGTTGGCCATTCTTTCTCTTTGACATTTCAAGTTATATGTCATATTTTATCTCGCGTTTCTGTTTGCATTTTTCACAGTTCCCCCTCCTCTCTCTCTCTCTCTCTCTCTCTCTCTCTCTCTCTCTCTCCTCTCTCTCTCTCTCTCTCTTTCTCTCTCTCTCTCTCAGCCTTTTTCCTCTCTCGCTATCTCCTATCTGTGTGTTGTGTTCTGTTTATTTACTGCTCACGCCTCTCTCTATCTCTCTCTGTGTCTCTGTCTCTGTCTCTGTCTCTCTCTTTCTCCCTCTCTCTCTCTCTCTCTCTCTCTCTCTCTCTCTCTCTCTCTATCTTTCTCTCTCTACCGTTTGAAAATAAAGTCCGTTCGTTCGTTCTTTCGCTCTCTCTCTCTCTCTCTCTCTCTCTCTCTCTCTCTCTCTCTCTCTCTCTCTCTCTGGTATCTTAAATCGCATATGATCTCATATATATTATTTGCAACATTTTTGCACTTAAAAGATCTCTAATCTAATCTAAAATATGTAATCTAAAGTATCTAATCTAATCTAATCTAATCTAATCTAATCTAATTCAGCCCATCTTATGTATAATCTAATCTAATGCAATCTAATATGTCTACTCTAATCTATTTTACACGAATCCAATCCATCTAATCTATAACCTAATCTAATAGAATTCAATCCATCTGACCTATAATCTAATCTATCTGATCTAATCTAATCTGTCTAATCTAAACACACCCTCCCCCCCTTCTCTCTCCTCTTCTCTATTATGGTATCCAACATTGCATGTAGTCCAGTGTGTGTTGGAGGCCCATACAGGAAGTCAAGAATAACCACCTGCCGTCCAGGTGGACGCTTACTAGAAGAAGCACAAATGTTTGCCGAAGTCGGACACACTGACCTCTGAGATGTATGACTAGGCTTTCTTCCCGACAAAGGAAGAAAAGAAGAAGAAGAGGAAGACGAAGAGGATGCTCAGAATACGAAAATGGAGGAAAAGAAAAAGAGGAGGCAGAAGAAGAAGACGATACTCAGTATACGAACAGCAGAAGAAGAAGAAGAAGAAGAAGAAGAAGAAGAAGAAGAAGAAGAAGAAGAAGAAGAAGAAGAAGAAGAAGAAGAAGAAGAAGACGAAGAAGAAGAAGAAGAAGAAGAAGAAGAAGAAGAAGAAGAAGAAGAAGAAGAAGAAGAAGAAGAAGAAGAAGAAGAAGAAGAAGAAGAAATAGCAGAAGTTATTCAAAATCCGAAACAAGTGGAAAAGAAAAAAGAGGAAGAAGAAGACGATACTCAGAATACGAACAGGAGAAGAAGAAGAAGAAGAAGAAGAAGAAGAAGAAGAAGAAGAAGAAGAAGAAGAAGAAGAAGAAGAAGAAGAAGAAGAAGAAGAAGAAGAAGAAGAAGAAATAGCAGAAGTTACTCAAAATCCGAAACAAGTGGAAAAGAAAAAGAGGAAGAAGAAGAAGAAGATACTCAAAATCCGAAACAAGAGGAAAAGAAGAGGGAGAGAAAGAAGATGCTCCAAATGTCCTGTCCTGTGTCTACCGCCGAGTTGGTTGACCCCAGCCTCCTCTTCGAGAAACCCCGCCTCTCATAGCTGTTCTTTCTAAGCCACTGCGTGTTGCTGTACGACAATATTTGTTTCCAACACAGGTGATCTTGTCGTATGGTTGATTGATTGATTGATTGATTGATTGATTGATTGATCTTTATTTTATAAGGGTTATAAATTGGGCACACAAGCCCGTCTTACATCTGGCCCTTCCAGTCACTCATCTTTCGTTTATCAATAGTGCATGATGCATTTACATAGGAAAAAAGAACATTGTCAAATGAATGTTGTAAACATAAATAATTCATATTACCATGTTATGAGACATAACCCCCACCCACTCATACATCCCCCACCCACCACACATCAATCACACACACACACACACACACACACACAGACACACACACACATCTCCCACCCACACACACACCCCAACCACGCACACGTCCCAGGCATACATATATTCCCACACCCACCCACCCATCCCCACCCACACATCCTCCATATACATACATTTCCCCTACCGCACACACATCCCGCACCCCACACACACTCGCCCACCCACACATCCTGCACCCACCCACCTACACTCCCCCCCCCACCCACCCACACACCCCCAACCACTCAGCCAAACACATATCCCCAACCACACATTCCCCACCCACACAAACATCCCCTGCCAACCCACACATCATGCAAGAAACCACACAGCCCCCACGCACACTTCTCCCATCACAGAATCTCCCGCACCCACCACTATACACATTCCCAACCCACACACACATCCCCCACCCACACAATCTCCCCACCCACACTCAGGCCACACCCATCCCCAATCCCACACACACTCACCCACCCACATATCCTCTACACATCCTGCACCCATCAACCTACACACTTCCAATCACCAATCCCCCATCCACTCATCCATCAACCACATACATATCCCCCACCGACACACACATCCCCCCTCCAACCCACACATACAACAGCCATACACATTCCCCACACACACATCTCCCACTCATATACACATCCCCACACATATCCCCCACCCACGTACTCATCCCTCAACCACTCACACCCACACATCCCGCACCCACTCATCAACACATACCTCCCCAACCTACCGACCCACACTCACACACATCATCCACCCAGCCAAACACACGTCCCCCACCCGCATACATCCCTTACCCACCCATCCATCCCACACCCACCCACCCACATCCCTAACCCCCACACACATCACCCCACACATCTCCTACCTATCCACACATCCCCCACCTACAAACACCCTCACCACCCACACATACATCCTCCACCCACCCACACTTACCCCAACCAAACAAACCCCACCCACACAGACATATCCTCAACCTACACCCAGTACACATCCAACCCCCAACCCACACACATCCCCCACAACTCACACCCACACATCCCTCACCTACCCACACACACACATTCCCCAGCCACACAACCTCCCACCCACCAACACCCACACACTTCCAACCATCCCACACACATCCCACACCCACACATACACATCCCTCACCCACTACACATTCCTGCACCTACCCACACATCCCCTACACACAACCTCTTCACACTTACATCCCACACACACACATCCCACGCGCACACACACATACATCCTAACATCTAGATAAATACATGATGCATCACATAATCACTGAAACTAGTATGACAAACTCCCACACTTTACACACACACACATGCAGTGACGATTGTCATGAGCATTCTCGCAAAATTGTAAGAAAAATGGAAAAATAATTGTACATACACATTTTGTAACGATAAAAATTAGTGATGAATTAGTGATATGGAATTAGAAAAAAATTGTGATATGGCAAACCATAAGCATGCCTTATGACAAACCACGACCACGCCTTCTGGCAAACCAAGACTATATCTTATGGCAAACCATGACGACATCTTATGGCAAACCCTGACCACATCACGTTTCTCAGCACGGCACATGATGATGATGACTATGGCTTTCAATGTCGTAAATAACGAATGTGATCTGTTCTCTATAAACAGATATCACCATTTACTGAAAATCACAGCCCATAAAGACATTATTTGAGATATAAATCTGATTCTGTGTCTTCATTAGACCAACAATTTGTTATATATCCGATTCCTTGTCTTTACGAGACATAAGACTGTTTATTAAAGTCTGGACTTGGCCAAATGGATGTATAACATTTTAAACCATGATTTATTTCTTTCGTCGTCTCAAAAGCCGACAAACAGATCAATAACATGCCTTGCCAGCAAGAGGGACGGATGTAAGGGAGGAAAAAGCTCCTAGATGTAGCAGACAAAATGATTACTGTCTCCAACAGGAACTTTACAAGCGCACTAAAAGGTTAATGGGAGAAACGGAACAAGATAACCGGAGATGAGCTCTTAATGTGAGATAATTTATACATTACTTATACATTACTTGGAGATCATCTGATGGTGTAAACAGGTATACGAGACAACAGGTTTAACATTGGAGCTTCACTTAATTGCATCTTAACTCACAAGCTAAAGTCAGAGCAGTGTACTAGAAGAAGCAATGTTTGTATGGATTATGCTTCCATAAGCGAGCGAACGCAACAACTACTACTGAATTATTCTCCTGCGGTCGATCATTCCTTTAATAATTAATATTCGAAAAGTAGCTGCTTGGGTCAAGACTGGTGACCCCTAATTATAACTTTTCTTCTAAGATTGAACCGGGCATATGTAATGGAACAACAACAACAACAACAACAACAACAACAACAACAACAACAACAACAACAACAACAACAACAACAACAACAACAGGGCAGTTATATAAAGAGAACATACTATAATGTAAATATGTACTGTAGCTGTGCTGAGTACTCAATGGAAGCACTTTGTGGAAACTGAAGAATTGTGGAATAGAATGAAACTGTTTGGCTTGCCATTACACTCTTTCCAGTCAACAAAAGGCAGCCGTGAGAATATATGATGAAACAAAACCAGATTGTTTTCATATAGAACAAAGAGTCATTGCATTTTGTCACTTTATCCAGACTATTTACCGACCAAGACGTAGAGTCAGCCCTGCCCAGTTTAGACATTTAGTCTTAAGATTACATCTCCTCGTATTAGGGTCTTAGTCAGATATGACTGCGCTACCACACAACATTAGGGTCTTAGTCAGATATGACTGCGCTACCACACAACATTAGGCAGTATTGCCTGCTTTCTGATGTTTGTGATAAGTTGTCCTTGCGACTCAGCTTCCCTTAAAACATCCTGACTGCGCTTTTTGGCTGTCCAGTTAATGTTCAGCATTCTTCTATAAAACCACATCTCCAAGGCTTCCAGGGATTTTTTCCCTGCGTGCTAGTTGTCCCGGACTCGCAGCCACATGTTAAAACTGGTTCCATGTAGCATGCAAGATTAGATTTGCTTATTATCAGTGGCCGACTTCTGAGGCACTTGTAATTTACGTCCCCAAGTTAAGGACGAGAGGTCAACATTTTATTCCCACCCACGGGTCTATGGGGTTGAACCCGCTGCTTCGGCACCAATACACCGGAAGTTAAAAGCGAGCATTCTTATCCATTCGGCCACGCTGACCTCACCATAAAGGTCGGGAACTTGGATATTCAAGAAATCGGCTGGGAAAAAAAACAAACAAAGATCCACCTTTGATTATGAATGTTGGAGAAGAGCGTTGAGATTGTATTGATGGAGACGAGAGCAAACTCATACATCATACAAAAACTCAATGTTGAAAGAATGTCCATGTCTAAGACAATTAAAACTGATGAAAATGAAATATTCCGAGGTTGTAACAAGATATATGCCATGTTTCGAGGTTGCCCTGGATGATGGTGATGGCGATGATGATTGTGATGGTAGTGATGGTGATGGTAATGATGATCGTGATGGTAATGATGATGGTGATGGTAATGATGATCGTGATGGTAATGATGATCGTGATGATGATGATGATGATGATGATGATGATGATGAAGTTAGTGGTGGTGGTGGTGATGTTGATGTTCGTGGTGAGATGTTGTGACTTCAAGGGGAGATAATTTCTTTATTAAGGGGGAGATAATTTAAACACATATGGGAGATCATTTGTAGTTTTCTCTAGATGGCATATTGATTTTCTTCTTCTCCTCCTCTTTCCACAAACTTCCTCTTCTTCCCCTCTTTCCCTCCACCTCATCTTCTTCCTCCTCTCCCTTCTTCTTTCTTCTTTCTTCTTCTTTCTTCTCCTTTCTTCTTTATTCTCCCTTCTTCTATCTTTTTTCTTTATTCTTTCTTTGTTTGTTTGTTTCTTTCTTTCTTTCTTTCTTTTTCTCCTTCTCCGCCCTACCCCTCCTCCTCCTTCCCTCCTCCTCTTCCTCTCAAAATGTCTTCTTCTTCCTCTCCCTTCTTTCTTTCTTCATTCTTTCTTTATTTTCTTCTTCTTCTTTTTTCCACTTCTACTGATGCTGTTGTTACCTCATGGACAAACAACGCAGTTAAGGAGAGAGACAGACTAGACAGATTAACAGACACAGATAGACAGAAACCACTAGTCCAGACACAAATAAGCCACCTATCCAGACAGAGAGAAGCCACCTATCCAGACAGACAGAATCCACCCATCAAGACAGACACACTTCATACAACCTGACATATTTCACAGAAATAATCAAGAGGTAATTCCAGGCCTAGCTATCTTCCTGTTGAGTGTAATCAGGTAGAACCTCAGCACTCAGACGTGTATGCCTCTCAAGAGTCTTCAGTTTCAGCACAAGCCGCCCAAGCTAATGCTTTTGTAATATGTCCATTGTGGACATCTGACGTCACAAGTGTGATCGGAAATGTCGATGGCTGAACGCATGAAAGAGATACTTTCACACACAAGCTGCGGATGTTTCTTCTCTCTAATCGTGCGACCTTCGGATGTGGAGTATATTCAGACTTGATTAATGGGTAGGAGGGTTTGGTAAATACGGGCGAAGAGATGAGTATGTTGATAGCTGGAGTGATGGGCGATAGATGTAGGGTCAGGTGATTGATTGATTGATTGACTGATGGTTGCGTGGTTATATATGTTTGTTGACAACACGCCGGCAGACTGAAATGATGGCAGACAGACTTGCCAGTATACAAACATGCAAACATACTGAAATGACGACAAGTAGATATGATTTCATACAAACATGCAGACAAACACGCAGACTTACTGAAATTGTGTCAGGTGGACACGCTAGCATACAAACATGTAGACAGACTAGAAATGATGACAGGTAGACATGCCAGCATGCAAACATGTAGACAGACTGAAATGATGACAGGTAGACATGTCAGCATACAAACATGTAGACAGACTGAAATGATGACAGGTAGACATGCCAGCATACAAACATGTAGACAGATTGAAATGATGACAGGTAGACATGCCAGCATACAAACATGTAGACAGATTGAAATGATGACAGGTATACATTCCAGCATACAACCATGTAGACAGACTGAAATGATGACAGGTAGACATGCCAGCATACAAACATGTAGACAGACTGAAATGATGACAGGTTGACATGCCAGCATACAAACATGTAGACAGACTGAAATGGTGACAGGTAGACATGCCAGCATACAAACATATAGACAGACAGAAATGGTGACAGGTAGATATGCCAGCATACAAACATGTAGACAGACTGAAATAATGACAGGTAGACATACCAGCATACAAACATGTAGACAGACTGAAATGATGACAGGTAGACATACCAGCATACAAACATGTAGACAGACTGAAATGATGACAGGTAGACATACCAGCATACAAACATGTAGACAGACTGAAATGATGACAGGTAGACATACCAGCATACAAACATGTAGATAGACAGAAATGATGACAGGTAGACATACCAGCATACAAACATGTAGACAGACTGAAATGATGACAGGTAGACATACCAGCATACAAACATGTAGACAGACTGAAATGATGACAGGTAGACATGCCAGCATACAAACATGTAGACAGACAGAAATGATGACAAGTAGACATGCCAGCATACAAACATCAAAAGCTAGAATTACAGGGAGATTTGAGCTTGTTAGTTAGTTAGTTAGTTAGTCACAGTTCCAACTTCATGGCAACGGGTCGTCCCCATATTGCTCCGTTCCCGTGTCAGTGAATATCACACAAAACGCTCCTCACTGCCCTATGTGAACAATGGAATAGACAGAAGTGTCGGCAAGCCAACAGCCCGCACAGGTACACTGTGCATAATGCCGCCGCCAGAATGCCAACACAAAAGTCCTCCACGAAAGCCACAGTTCATCGTCAATGGAAACAGCAGTCACCAGAAAGACTTCATTGACCTGGGTTTTATCCCATATGGCTCAGTCTCTTTCCACAGGGCGACCCACCGAAAGCGCCGCACAAAGCACTAAGCTCATTCATTAATTCACTCATTCCATTATTTCTTATTCTTCTTCTTCTCATCCTCCTCCTTATTCGACTTCTTCTTCTCCTTCTCCCCTTTGCATGAAAGTATCCAATTACTGCCACTCCACAAACGCCTACTTTTTAATAAGGCTAAACTGAATTCACAAAATCCTATTTCAAAATGCCTCAAGCTGCCTTTGGCCATTGTTTAAATATAACACAAGACATAGCGAACGACTAAATATACTTCATGTCCCTAAACCTAGGATAGACTTATATAAAACAAGTTTAGCATATTCTGCCACTCAGTTGTGGAACAATCTTCCACAAGAAATCAAAGACACCACCAATCATTATACATACAGTCGCAACCTGTTTGAACACTACCTCAGTACAGACTATATGTCCCCCTAAAAATAATAATGGTAAATTATCTCAAACGACAACTGGTTAATAAACATTCCCATATGAAGGGCACATTACACGTTCTTGGGTATTTATCATGCCCAAGGTAAACATTGCCTCGGTGAGTATTGTATTATTGATTATTTTTCATGCGTATTAATGCTTATTGTTCTTTTGTTGTCTAAGATTAGCTTCATAAGTGATGTTGAATGAAAGAATGTATGAAAGGAATTAGAGAAGAAGGGCAGAATGTCAGACGGGCCTGCGTGTGCCCAATTCTTAACCCTTTGAAAATAAAGATTGTTCGCTCGTTCGTTCGTCCTCATGTTCCTCTATCTTCTTCTCGTTCTTCTCCTCCTTTTTGCTCTTCCTTGTCTGCTTGCACCTCCTCGTCTTCTTTCTCCTCCTCCTCGTCTTCCTCCTCCTCCTCGTCTTCCTCCTCCTCCTCGTATTCCTCCTCCTCCTCGTCTTCCTCCTCCTCGTCTTCCTCCTCCTCCTCGTCTTCCTTCTCTCCTCGCCTTCCTCCTCCTCCTCGTCTTCCACCTCCTCATCGTCTTCCTTCTCATCGTCTTCTTTCTTCTTCATTTTCTTCCTCTTCTTCTTCGTCGTCATCGTCTTCATCTTCTTCGTCTTCGTCTTCTCTTCGTCTTCTTCGTCTTCATCAGACATACAAGGAATTAAAGAGACCTGCACAAGACAAGATCGTCTGTGGAATGAAATGATCTGGAAGCTTCATAACCAGCTCAGTTATTAAATACTTAATGATGAAGCGAAAATTTGTTGGTTGGTTGCTGGCTCGCTGCTTCGTTGGTTGGTTGGTCGGTTGACTAGACGGCTCGTTAGTTGGTTGGCTAGCTAGTTGGCTTGGTTTGGCTGGTTGGTTGGTTGGTTGGCTGGTTGGTTGGCTGGCTTGGTTGGTTGGTTGGCTTCGCTGGTTGGTTGATCGGCTCGTAGATTGTTTGGTTGTTTGGTTTGTTGGTAGGCTAGCTGCTTGGCTGGTTGGTTGGTTGATTGGCTTGGTTGGTTGGTTGGCTTCGCTGGTTGGTTGATCGGTTCGTAGGTTGTTTGGTTGGTTGGTTTGTTGGTTGGCTAGCTGCTTGGCTGGTTGGTTGGCTTGGCTGGTTGGTTGGTTGGTTGGTTGGCTCGTAGGTTGTTTGGCCTGGCTCCTTGGTTGTTTGGCTGGTTATTTGGTTGATTGGTTAATTGGTTGGTCGGCTCGTTTAATGGCTGGTTTGCTCTTTAGTTGGTTAGTCGGCTCGTTGATTGGTTGGTTCGTTAGTTGGTTGGTTGGTTGATTGGTCGGTGGATCGGTCTGTTGGATGATTGGTTGGTTTTTAGCTGACATATGCATAAGTGATAAATCAAACATTTAATTTAGACTAATTCACTCTTCCTAGAAGCAATTCCTCAATCAGAGAAACCACACAGAACCCTGATACCCGACAGAAAGCAAACAGCACGTTTGGTAAATGTGTTTGATATTGATTTACAAAACGCTGACTTTCAAACTCCAGCCTTGGAAGGAACATTCTCGGGTGCATCATGACCATCTATCTGATCAGTCTTCATCCACGCCCTTGCTTGCGTCAGACGCCATACCGCTCTTAAGTGAAGACTAACGATGTATGTGTCTTCATTCTTCAAACAAAATTAAGTATCTCTGTGGGCATTTGTTCCAGACAAAACGGTTTAGGTTGGAGTAATGAAGTCGCACTGGGGTCGCTAATCCATTTGCTGGGATGGGCGATCACGCTCCCGTCACTCAGTACGGGTAATACAACTACAGGAAATTCCCTAGAATTAGTTCACTGTATTTGTCCGTGTGACTTCGAAGTTTGAGAATGTTGGTCGGAATTCTTGGTTGTGTTAGTTTATTAACTGATTAAGCATCGAAGGATAATATATCGCCGAATTTGACCTCTCATTTGGATAGAAGGACGATAAATCGCCATATGAGGTTCAACGTGTTATGTGCTTTGTTTCGTGGTATCTTCCACAATTTCAATGCTCAGTGAACGGAAATTTATATTATAATACTAGTACATTTGATTGTGGGACATGTTTGGTCCACATTTATTGTTTTGTTTGGCACTGAATCAGTTAAGGCTGTCGGTGATGAGATGGTCAAGTGGTTCACCTGGCGCTATGAAGGTCTTTGGTTATTTTTAGGATTCTGTGATTTCGCTCACCAGGGCAGTTATTGTAGGACATCTGTTGGGATCGTCGCTGGGGCCACGGAGTTCGTACTCTGTGCGACGTCTTCAGAGGCCGGAAGGGTGGTCAGTATTCCAGCTTCACTATTGTATTACTTTATTTTTAAAGGAAGGAAAATTGTACTTCTAGTTGATATTTCCACACATGTATGGGCATGGGCCTT
Organism: Cepaea nemoralis; assembly: GCA_014155875.1. Classification (NCBI taxonomy): domain Eukaryota; kingdom Metazoa; phylum Mollusca; class Gastropoda; order Stylommatophora; family Helicidae; genus Cepaea; species Cepaea nemoralis. The sequence continues at coordinate 22,234 of JACEFZ010000418.1, forward strand.
TCCTTTGGCCGATATTTCTACACATTTATGTGCAGAGACCTTTCCATTTGCAGATATTTACACACATTTATGGACAGAGACCTTTCCTTTGTCCCACATTTACACACATTTGTGGTCAACGACCTTTCCTTTGTCCCATATTTACACACATTTATGAGCAGAAACCTTTCCTTTGTCCGATATTTACACACATTTATGAGCAGAAACCTTTCCTTTGTCCCATATTTTCACCCATTTGTGGACAGAAACCTTTCCTTTGTCCGATATTTACACATATGTGCGTCAGATACCATTCCTTGAGTCAATGTTTCCAAACTTCTTCTATCCCTGGAGGAAGAGTAGTATAGACCACACCATGTACAGCGGTTCCAATACTTTGGCCAAAGTGATACCTGCTTCTGGTCTTGCCACGACAGCGGCCCGGCCTGTCTTTTAATGCAATCGCCAGTGACTTGTCTGCAACAATGACCAAGTCTATGTTCTTTACAAATCTTTTCTGGTAACTGCCAAGTCTGAATAACAGAGCAACAGAATGAATTGTAATTATAAAGACAATGTGTCTTCCAAAATGCAACAGCAAATTGAATGGAACAAATCTGAAACAAGTCATTGTATTTGGGCACTTGCGTAACGGCAGGTAATAGATGATTTAAGGAAGTTAAAATAGCGCAAGCAAAATCAGCAGTTTGACAGATATTTATCTTCCGTGTATTGTATTTTTCTCAATCGAAGGGAATCATGGAAAATTAGCAGAAGAGAGAGGAATTTTTTACAAGCTGTGGAAATGTAATGTTTTACAAGAATTATGAAAACGCCATCGACGGATACTCGCGTCAGAAGAGGCGGTCCACATTCTTTTGGTATTTCATGACAACGGGAAAGCTGAAGTGAAGGAGAGGCAGGAGAAGAGAAGATGCTTGACAGTTTAACATCATAGCATGAAGGAACTCGGTATCAGAAATGATTGGCAGTAGACGAGACGGTAAGATCTGGGCAGATATGATGACCAACGAAACACGGCATGGACTATAAGAAGATTGGCAGTACACGAGACAGAAGGCTGTGGACAGACATGATCACCAACGCCACACGGCATGGACTATAAGAAGATTGACAATACACGAGACAGAAGGCTGTGGACATACATGATCAACAACGCCACACGGCATGGACTATAAGAAGATTGACAATACACGAGACAGAAGGCTGTGGACAGACATGATCACCAACGCCACACGGCATGGACTGTAAGAAGATTGGCAGTACAAGAGACAGAAAGTTGTGGACAGACATGATCACCAACGCCACACGGCATGGACTATAAGAAGATTGACAATACACGAGACAGAAGGCTACGGACAGACATGATCACCAACGCCACACGGCATGGACTATAAGAAGATTGGCAATACACGAGACAGAAGGCTAGTGGACAGACATGATCACCAACGCCACAAGGCATTGGCCATAAGACGAAGAGCGACTACCAAGAAACTCTAAAAGCTTAAGCATCATATATAATGAGACGCCCAGATACTGGACGAATCATCTTATTTCTTGTCGCAATGAATGTTACTGGTGTTTGAAATGCCATTTCCGAAAGTCTCCATTTCCTGGAATTTAAAATTCCATCTTCCACAGACTGGCGTGCAGTCTTTCTTGTGGGATGAACAGTTTAGTGTTCGCTGTGTTCATTACATTTGTATTCTGGCTCGTGAATGTTGCCATAAATTGTGTTTTAATTCGATTTGGTTTTTGTTGGTCAGCGCACAGCCACCCGAAAACATATTACGCACCAGACGCTAGAATTACAGGGAGATTACACCTCGTTACTCAGCACATTCATTCACTCACTCGTTCCTTCTTATCCCGCCTCATCTCGTTCTTCTTCACCACCTTGCTCATCCTTATTTCATCTCCACCGCCTGCGTCTCCTCCTCCTCCTCCTCCTCCTCTACCTTCTCCTCCTCCTTCTCCGCCTTCTCTTCCTACTTCTCCACATTCTTCTCGTCCTCCTCCTCTTTCTTCCTCCTCGTCTTATTCATCCTCCTCGCCTTCTTCACTTCTTCATCCTCCTCCTCCCCCTCCTCTTCTTCTTCTTCTTCTTCTTCTTCTTCTTCTTCTTCTTCTTCTTCTTCTTCTTCTTCTTCTTCTTCTTCTTCTCCTCCTCCTCCTGCATGCCCCCCTCCTCTCCTCCTCCTACTCCTTCTTCTTCTTCTTCTTCTTCTTCTACTTCTTCTTCTTCTTCTTCTTCTTCTTCTTCTTCTTCTTCTTCTTCTTCTTCTTCTTCTTCTTCTTCTTCTTCTTCTTCTTCTTCTTCTTCTTCTTCTTCTCCTCCTCCTCCTCCTCCATGTCGTCCTCCTCTCCTCCTCCTCTTCTTCTTCTTCTTCTTCTTCTTCTTCTTCTTCTTCTTCTTCTTCTTCTTCTTCTTCTTCTTCTTCTTCTTCCTCTTCTTCTTCTTCTTCTTCTTCTTCTTCATGGGGGGCATGGAGGAGGACATGGAGGAGGACATGGGGAGGACATGGAGGAGGACATGGAAGAAGGTCATGGGAGGAGGACATGGGGGACATGGAGGAGGACATGGAGAGGAGGACATGGAGAGGAGGACATGGAGAGGAGGACATGGAGGAGGCTACAGGAGATAGAAAAAAGATAGGACGACTTGACGAGACCTTGTTGAACGTCTATTCTCTAGTGGGAAAGAGCACGAGAAGAAGACGATATACGCAGCCTAAAACTATCATTCATTCCTTACCCTGGTGCGAAGAAATGCACCCTACAGATTAAGTTGAGCTAAGATAATAAACGATATCTCTGCACTCAGGACATTCCCATGTGCGCTCCGTCCCCTCGTTCGATAGCCAGCGAAGAGTCACACTATTTATCTTTCCTACTGCTATCTGATTAAAAGTTCTCCTGGTCTTCCCTCTCAGTTTTGAGATTCTACCAGAACCCCTGACAATCCCCCGCAATCTCAACCTTTCCACGCAGGGTTCTCAATCTGTTCCCCAGCCTTTTCCACCTGGTCTCACAGGCGCACGACCATCTCTCTCACAAGCAATCTACCACCAAGAGGTCCTACAGACTAAATATCATGGCAGGACAGACCAGTTCCTAAGCCTTGGTCGACAACTGGTCTAGGATGGAAACTCTGAAAGTCGGAGAGTTAGAGCATTACTTTGCTGATCCGGCAGCTTATGCAGTTTGTCATGTTACAGATGTATTGTTGTTACCTTTCCTCAGGAACAACCTATGCAGGCCGGGAAAAGAGTCATGCTGCACGGGCAACTCATCGTCTCTAAATTCAGCTCAGGCTTTGTGTTATGAGGTGGCATAACTCCATTTGACAAACTATCGTCTGTCAAGACGGCAAGGTGCCAATCCTAATTCATGTGGCAATAACTCTTGATTACTTGTCTCTTTGCTTCAGCTAACAACAATATCAATTTGTGCAATTATTATTTCAATTATCACCAACAATGCTTTTACCAGCAGTAATTATGATTATTGAATTAATTATCAAATTGCTATCTGAAAAATCAACAAAAAACCGAAAATGTGAAATTAAATACAGAAGGGATAGTGGGGAAACAGACTGGGAACCCGTATGTGGAAAGGATGAGATTGCGGGGGGTTGGCAGGGGTTCTGGAAGAATTTCAAATTTGAGAGGGGAAACCAGAACTTTCAATCAGATAGCGGTGGGAACGATTAGTAGTGTAACTTCTTGCTGGCTGTTGAACGAGGGGACGGAGCGTGTATGGGAATGTCCTGAGTGCGGTGATGAAAGTTCTTAACTCATCTCAACATGTCTGGTGAAGTTCATTTTTGGTATGCCTTGTGAAGTTCATTAGTTCAATTTGGATATGTCTAGTGACGTTGAGCAGTTCATCTTGGGTATGCCTTGTGAAGTTCATGTGAACATCCCTTGTGATTTTGATGCGTGAACTTGTAGCACCGACAGCTGTTATTTGTTCACCGCTTGTTGCTATCTCTGTTAGAGACATTCATCATTTTCTTCTGAAAACCACATCTCCATGGATTCAGTCTCTTCACAATTTTATTAGCCAATGTCCAACATTCGTATCATCATCATCATCATCATCATCATCATCATCATCATCATCATCATCATCATCATCATCATCATCATCATCATCATCATCATCATCATCATCATCATCATCATCATCATCATCATCATCATAATCATCATCATCATCATCATCCTCCTCCTCCTCGTCGTCGTCGTCGTCGTCGTTGTTGTTGTTGTCGTTGTTGTTGTTGTTGTTGTTGCGATCATCATCACCACAACCATCATCAACATCGCTATCAGCACCACCACTTTCAATCAGGCTGCTACTGGTACCTTCAGTGTGGGACCTCTTTGTTGGTCACTGAAGAAAGGGACGGATCACGTGTTGGAATGTCCTTAGTGCATTGATGTCGATTCTTTATTTATTATTTTAACTTCTTTATCACCATCATCATTATCATACAGTCCCCTTGCCAGCTTGCGAGGGCGATCATGCCTCTCCACAAATTACGATCTTCGACGTCATGGATCAATTCGTGTGTTGAATCTCTTCCGTGCCATTACACAAGACTTTTAAGCATCTTCTCACGCTGTCTTCCTCTATCTCTCTTTCCGCAAATCTTTCCGGTTGTCACAACATGTTCCAGTTTTTGTCATCTCATAACTTGGCCAAAAAAAAAAAAAAAAACAACGGCTCCCTGTTCCTGTTGTTTGTTATAAGTTGTCTTTGCGACTCCACTTCCCTTAAAACGTCCTGACTGCTCTTTTGGCTGTCCAATTAATTTTCAGCATTCTTCTATAAAGCCACATCTCCAAGGCTTCCGCTGATTTTATAAAAATCTTCATCTCTTTTATTGTAAGCTTCTTTATCACCATCACAGTCTTCATCACAATCATCATCTTTATCATCATTATTACCTTCATAATTATCTTCTTAATCAACATTATCATTGTCATCATCATAGGCATTACCATTTTCACCTTTATCATCTTTATTACCCGTTGCACCTTCTTCACCACCAACAGCTTCATCATTATCTTCTTTACCATTATCATCTTCATCGCCACCTTCATCTACATGATCATCATCTTTATTACCCTGTACACCTTCTTCACCACCGTCATCACCACCACCACCATCATCATCGCCTTTACCACCATCATTATCATCACCGCCTTCACCACCATCATCATCACCACTAAAAACACTATCATCTTCACCACCACCACCACTATCATCATCACCTTCACCATCATCATCATCACCATCACCTTTACCTTCATTATATTCACCATCATCACACAATTAAAGAGGTTGCCACTCAACACCCACTAACCACAGATTCATATTCCGAACCATCTCCACCATAACCCAGGAGGGAACACCACAAACTAAACGAATCCCCGATGGGAAGCATCATAACATAGACGACGGCTAATCTCCAGCCCATACATCACCCGGCAGTCCCCCGTGGTTAGGGCCAGTCCGTTATCTGGTCTCCGTCCCTAGTAATATATTGACGTAACTCTCAGAGGGACCTAGAAACCAAAGGTCAATGGAATCTATGGCTCAGGAATGTCTTAAGGGAAATAGCCGAGATGCCATAAAGGGACATAAACATTAAAAATCCAAGCGACTTGTTAATGTCGTGATAAGTAGAGCTGAGGATAGTAATATGACGAGATTAACATCTATCTAAATAAGATTTGTAAATAGAGGGGAGGTGAGAGTGGGACCTGGCTATTGGCGATGATAGCGGTAGACAGAACTACATTTATGGCAAAGCTAATTCAGCAAAGTTAATTTCTACTTCGCGATCAAATCTTGCCAGCCGGCGTTAGGCATAATATTGCATTGTTCAGTGTTGTCTATCTACGTGTAACGTTGGCATCCTATTTAACGCTTTCCCTCCACTTTTGTCTCCAGTGCATCTTGTAATAAGAATCCATCTCATCTCATCTAATCCTTTTATATTTTACGGTGTCGGGGTGAAGTATAAAAACTCAAGAGTGCACGTTCATGGATTTCATGTATCGAGATTTCCATGGACTCTGCTATTCCCTTTGTCCATGGTTTATATAGTCGGTCTCTTCTTCTGCTTCCATTTGGTCTGTACATCAGTGCTTCTTGAGGTATACTGTTAGTTGGTAACCTAGTAACAAGACCAAATTATTTGACTTGCTGCCTTCTAATAAATCTAGCGCTGCTGTAACTCCCATTCTTGATCACTCTAAGACTGATGAGAAATATGACGCTAAACGTCACAATCCTTTTAATCTTTCTCCCCTTCTTATGATGGTATTTCTATTTGCTCATTCTACTTGAAAACCGAGAATAACTATGAAGCTAAACGTCACAATCCTTTTAATCTTTCTCCCCTTCTTATGATGGTATTTCTATTTGCTCATTCTACTTGAAAACCGAGAATAACTATGAAGCTAAACGTTACAATCCTGCTCACCGTTCTTCCCCTAATTTTGCTGGTGTGTCTCTTGCTCATACTACTTGTAAACTGACGAAAAATATGAGACTGAACGTTACAATCCTACCCATCTTTTTGCCCCTTTTCAGTCGGTATTTATCTGGCTCATTGAGCTTGAAAACTGACGAGCGGTATGAGGCTAAAAGTTACAGTCCAAATCTTCTTTCCTCCATTCTTTTATCGGTATTCCTATTCAACGCTTTATGAATTTCTGTCACGAGAACACGACATTTGATTCACCAACACAGAACTGGTACACTCAGTCCATACACCCTGCTAGAGATGTTCAGGGGTAGAGCAGAGCACCCATGGAGCTGTCCGGAGTGTGATGTTATAATATTGATGATGATCATTGCTAATCACTAAACACATCGTTTGCACTTTCAAACACTGAATTTTCACAAGATTATGGATGGAAGTATATTGCAATGTCATGAATTGTGGAGATTATTTCTTCACATCAAGTTATCCCTGCCAATTGTGTCATATCTGAACACCGAGATCATCACAAGTGCAGGAATGCTAGAATTTAATATGTCGTATATTTGACTTAATCCGTATTTATTTTGCGTTAACACTGCTGGAATCTCTCTGTGTAGAGTTTAATACATTGGATCAAATCTCGGAGTTTGATACACTTAGTCAAATCTTTAAGGTTTGGTACATTTGGTCAACACTTGTAGTTTGATACACTTGATAAACGCTTGGAGTTTGGTACATTTGGGTCAGATCTTGGAGTTTGATACATTTAGTCAAATCTTGGAGTTTAATACATATAGTCAAATCTTGGAGTATGATACATTTTGTCAAATCTTGGAGCTTGATATATTTTATCACATCTTGGAGTTTGATACATTTGGTCAATTCTTGGAATTTGATACATTTGTCAAATCTTTAAGTTTGGTACATTTGCCCAACGCTTGGAATTTGATACATTTGGTCACATTTTGGAGTCTTCTACATTTGGTCAAATCATTGATCTTACCATACATATCAAACCATGTTTCTGCAATGATAATGTATATTTTAAAATATGTTTTACAATTACTAACCTATTATTTACATTCACATTCATGTTGGTATAAATGTGAAATTGTATTTGTTTATTAGCCAACAATCATTAATCCTTTTACCTCTTGTTTTCTGACCAGACTACATTCGACAAAGTGTTTGATCTTGCTTGCCCCATGAAGAATGGTCACTCAGGAACGAGGTCAGTTGTGTGCTGGTGTCTCCAGTCATTCTTCTCTCTCGATCATATGTGTCTGTATCCGTGTTCGTGTCTAGATTATGTCTGTCTACAGCCTTGTTCGTGTCTAGATTATATATGTCTAAATTAATGTTTGTGTCTAGATCATGTCTGTTGTAATGTTTGTGTCTAGATCATATCTGTCTGTAGTAATGTTTGTGTCTAGATCATGTTTGTCATTAGTAATGCTTGTGTCTAGATTATGTTTGCTTGTAGTAATGTGTGTGTGTCTAGATCATGTTTGCTTGTAGTAATGTTTGTGTCTAGATCATGTTTGCTTGTAGTAATGTTTGTGTCTAGATCATGTTTGCCTGTAGTAATGTTTATGTCTAGATTATGTTTGCCTGTAGTAATGTGTGTGTCTAGATTATGTTTGCTTGTAGTAATGTGTGTGTGTCTAGATCATGTTTGCTTGTAGTAATGTTTGTGTCTAGATTATGTTTGCCTGTAGTAATGTTTGTGTCTAGATCATGTTTGCCTGTAGTAATGTTTGTGTCTAGATCATGTTTGCCTGTAGTAATGTTTATGTCTAGATCATGTTTGTCTGTAGTAATGTATGTGTCTATATAATGTTTGCCTGTAGTCATGTTTGTGTCTATATCATGTTTGTCTGTAGTAATGTTTGTGTCTAGATCATGTCCGTAGCCATGTTTGTGTCTAAATCATCTTTGTCTGTGGTCATGTTTATGTCTACATTATCTGTCTGTAGCCAAGTGTGTGTCTATATCATGTGTTTCTGATCTTGTGTCCGTACTTTACCTGCACACAGAAATGTTGAATTCACATGCGCGTGTACTTATACTGCAATACTTTCTATTGCATGACTTTATATTTTCGTGTTTTTATATTGCATGACTTTATGTTGCACGTCTTTCTATTGCACGTGTTATTATTGCATGTATTTATATTGCATGCCTTTACATTGCTTGTCTTTATATGGCTAGTTACGTTGCTGCTTCATGTTGCTTCAATATTAACTCATACAGTGAGCTTGTGGCCGAGTGGTTAGAAATAAAGAAACCCAAGTTAGAATCCCCGGTATAGTAAATAGATTATTACATCTCTGTAATTTAATCAGTTGCCGGCTTCGTGGCTTAGAGGTTATGACTTTTCTCCGTAATCTCGTATACTCTCGTCGGTAACGTGATGACGGTTCAAATCAGCAGTGGTTCGAATCGCATCGGTAACTTACGGGGTATGTGAGCCGGCCGCTCAGAAAGCAATGGCAAAATACTGAGCGTAATCTTGCCAAGAGATCAACATACAGCTGAAAGATGCTGGTGTTGACAGCTAAGTCCTGTAAAGGATATGCTTAAAAAAAAAAAAAAAATTTAATCAATGCCTTTTTCACGCCTGATAGCTGTTATAGGACAAGCCACCTCTAACCCTTAAAATATTTTGTTGCAAATCCTTTACAGGACGTTACCATCAGCCCCAGAATGCATTGGCTGTTTGTGATTTACTTGGCAATCTTAATTCAGTAGTGTGTCTTCTGAACGGCCGACGCATCATACCATTAAAATCAACACAAAGCAGCCGAACCCTCTACTTGGTATGGCGGGGAATTATGAAATTGCGCGCCCCACTACCCCTAAGCCACATCGTCGGTTCTTTCACACTTAGACGACTCATTGAGAGCCCAAGGTGTGGATGCTGGCGCTAGGGGTGCCCTGGTGTTTTTAAGTGTTTCAAAACCACAACCCACTGAACTCCCGAGACAGTTCTGAATTACGTAATGCCCGGATTTGAATTATAGAATTATCCACGTCTATTTTTTACAGATTTCCCCAGATTCACGTGTATATTCCTCAGAGAGACCGTGTCTCACACGAAAAAGGAATGGTTTTAAAGTGCTTCCTGTTATTCAGATAAACAGAATTGACTCCCACTCTCACCATGACCCCGTAAATTAAGGGTACTCTTCTCTCAGGGGTTAGAAATATTTTGGTCTAACTACGATCCTCTGGCGTTTTTTTACACTGGGAATTTAGATTAGCAAACTGGCGGCAGTTATTTGTGGACTTTCTCAAGAAAGTTGAAGAGATTTTGGGCAGAGAAGAAAACCAAAAGATGAGTTGAGGAGCCAGCTGGATTTATTACATCATCACTCATGAAAGTCAGCAAGTAATGGGCTCTTTTCCACGCTGTGAGGCCTTTGGTCGTGCAATGTTGGATCCATATTTCTATAGACCATTCGCCACACGACGTGTCACGTGGTCATCATCACACAGATTGCCTTTACTTCCCCAGACATTTTCTGGTACCTATTTTAAGCTGGGTTCGATCCGGTGGCACAGGTCATTTTGACAAATTCGATTCGCGCAAGGAGGTTTGAATCCGCGAACATAAGTTCGGCAGGCGAGCCACTATGATAGCATTGACTCCCAGACAACGTAGCCGTCTCAGTATCATAATATACATGTATATGGAAACGGTTAAGGGCGCTCGCTCTTAAGCTTCCGGTGCCGTGATGGCGTAAGTGTGGGTTCATTCCCGACACCGGTCAGTTGGACTTCTCGCACAGAAAGCAAGGAAAACTACAATAAGTAAAATTTCCTACAAAATCAACCACGGGTTTACCGCGACGTCCTGCGAAGGGCATGCAATGTAATATAAGTGAAGTTATAGAAAACCCCAGAGAGCATGCACGGGCATGCGGGTTTGGGCCCCAAGGTATAGTTGCAAATTTAGATTCGCCAAGGGAGGGTTAAGAAATCCCAAGATTAAGTTGGCAGGCTGAGGACCCCTAGAGATAGCATTGTCGAAAGCCCAAGAGTAGCCGTTAGAGTATCCATAATTAGAGTATATTGGGAAACCCCGGAGTAAGGGCGCATCCTAGTTAAAAGTTGCAGGTGCGTAGGCCCGAAGTATGCGGTTATACCGACAACCGGTTAGAGTTGGAGGTTGTGGGGCCCCAGAAAGAAAGGAAAGCACCAGAAGTATGCATTTTAGAAAATAACCATGGAGTTTAGGAGTCCTGCAAGGGCATGCAAGACCATAATTTGCGGGTTGTAGAAGCCCAAAAGAGGATGTAGGTTAGAGGAAATACCATAGAGTGTAGAGTATGCAGGTTGTAGGAAGCACCAGAGAGTATGCAGGTTGAGGAAATACCATAGAGTGAAATTGCCGGGTGTAAGAAACGGGCATTAAAAAACCATGAGAATTGGGTTGTAGGAAACACCAGAGTATGCAGGTTGTAGGAAACATCATAGACCATGCTTGTTATAGAAAACACCAGAGTGCATGCCGGTTGTAGGAAACACCATAGACCATGTATGTTTTAGAAAACCCCTAGAGTTCATGCAGGTTGTAGGAAACACCATAGACCATGCATGTTATAGAAAACACCAAAAGAGCATGCCGGGTGTAGGAAACACCGATGCCATGCATGCTATAGAAAACATCATAGTGCATGTCGGTTGTGGGAAACATCAGAGAGCCAATGTCGGCTGTAGGAAATGAAAGCGAAGCAGTCCTGATTTATCCACCTATTTTATATCAATCAGTTACGAGGATAAATCAGTAAGTCAAAAATCTGTAAATATCATAAACGCGAAATGCATTTATTAATATACTTACATCTCTCTTTTTCTCAAAAAAATGATGTCTCTCAAAGTCTCTCAAGACCTACACAACGGGAGTCTTTGCTCGGTTACCTTAGCCTCTTTCGCTCCTCCGGCTCAACTTCGTAGTCATCAGTAAATAGTGCTTGCTGCCAAATTTTCTGCCGCGTTTGTTGTTATTGTTATTGTTGTTGTTGGGGGAGTGGGGGGGGGGGGGGGAAGGGTGTCATGTCAAATACATGTCGGCATATACAGACAATATTTTATTATGAATAACCTCCGCAGTAAGCGGCCCCCCTCCACCCCTCCCCCTTTTCCTTAAGAAAAATATTTTTCAGTAATAATCTCTCAATAGCAGGCTGTTCGTTTGTGGCCCAATCTGTCAAAATATTCAACATTTTTAGCACCAGGTACGCATGAAACCGCGTATGCAAATTCGTTAATTATTGTTCACCATACATAGACATCAAGCTAGATGGGTATACCACAAAATGACACCTTTATAAACAGTTAACAACCATTTCTCAACTATCTTATATAGTTGTGTGTCTTACCAGGGGCGTCACTAGGGGGGTGCGGGGGGTGCGGGCCGCACCGGGTGACACCATCAAGGGGTGACACCAAAATAAAAAAATTGCAAATTTGACAAAGCAGACATAGCAAAATAACAAAAATTTAACTTTGTCCGAGTTTGTCGAAGTTCTTTATTTATGTTTTACCTGAAGTATTGAAGTTATATTGTTCAATTTGTTTTCTTTCTTATGTCCTTATTAACTTTTTGACTTATTTTACAAACATTACTATATACGATTATATATGGTACAGGAACACTCGGAAGAAGACCATGGTGAAAGTCTAGAGGGGTGACACCAAGAGTTTACCGCACTGGGTGACACCAACCCCAGTGACGCCACTGTGTCTTACTGACTTTCTCCTCGCATATACTAGTTGTTACGTGCTACATAATAGACACATTTTTTTATCTTCTTTATGTGGGTATAGATGTTATATTTATATTTGTAATAGTAGGTCAGACTGTATGTTCTTGATTTTTAGTATATAAATTCTATTCAGTTACATTTTTGTGTCCCTCCTCTCCATTTTCGTAATCTGTTGATGACTGTTTATGTTAACTACAGGTGGACAGATCATGTCGTGGATGTATTTGTTTATATTATGGATCAATAACATTTCATTATTATACAACCTATTGATCGACTTATATTGCCATGTTAATTATTTATGTCATCTCACTGATGAAGTTAAGAACATGTCTATCGGCTAACACTATATATAGCTTGTACTGTTGTATACGATACGAATATAAATACAGCCAAAGCTGAAGTAATGCAGGTGAGCGGGCATCCGAGTTCACTAAATATACTGATAAATAGTACACCTCTGAAACAAGTTAAAGAATGTAAATACCTTGGAAGTAGGATCACAGAAGATGGCAGAAAAGACAGTGAAATCGAAATCAGATGTCAAAAAGCAAATACGTTTATATATCAACTATCACCCATACTAAACATGAAAACAACCCATGTCCACAAACAACAGATACTAAATAGCCTATTCATACTAATCATATGCTAATAATGTCAAACGTGGGCATTATCCAAATCACACGGAACAGTAATACCTGCCAGGAGCGGCGCATGAGAAGAACTGCTAATATCCGTAGCCGAGTACGAAATGATGTTATCAGATAGACACTAGTATCAATACCCTGTACCACACATATTGAAAGCAGAAGATCAAATGATTCGGCCATCTCGTTAGAATGGAACACCATCAACTACCAGAGCTGGCGCTACATCAAAGATCTGATATGAGAGCACGAGGACGCCCGAGAAGAAAATGCATGATCACCTCTTGGAGATGGAAAGACGCGAAGAAGCATGATCGCCCACGCCAATCAGCAAGGCATTTTATGATGATGATGATGATGGCCTCGTGACACAATGGGCACAGGAACAAGCCTGAGCACAGACGCTTGAGATCTCCTGAGATGATGAGCCATGATCACTCACTCTAATCGGCATGGCACATGTTGATCGTGGGAGATAATAGTGAGAACGTGTACCGATCCATGTTCTCTTTCTATCCATTGGAGTAAACTAAACAGCTCAGAGGTTACAATTATCAAAACTAGACAATCTGAAAAGTAAATTAAACATCTCACGGTTTACATTTGTTCAAAACTAGACTATTTGAAGAGTAAGCATAACATCTCATGGTTTATAATTATAAAAACTAGACAATTTGAAGAGTAAACTAAACATATCCCGGTTTACATTTATCAGAACTAGACAATTTCAAAATGCCGACATTCTGTTAGAGACAGCAATTATTACGTTTCCTTGTATTCTAGTTTAGTGCATCTAAGTTAAGTTGAGTCAAGCACCAACATCACATCACTCGAGACATTCCCAAAGTGCTCCGTCCTCGTATTCAACAACCTGCGAAGAGTCTCAATACGAATAATACTGGCTGCAATCTTATATATGTCTCTGTCTGGCATTTTCTCGGAGTACAAAGTGGATGCTACTCAGCACAACTAAACTCGCAAGTGTGGTCACTAAATCCCAAATGATGTCATTTTTTTTTTTTTTGGTACGTAAATAGGCAATTTGAGGAGAAGGGAATGTTATGAGACGAAATAAAGTAAATAACTCGGTGACAACGCAAGATTAAGGGGGAAAGAACAAGGTGAAGGCAGAAAAGTAAATATCTAAATATCTTGACCACATGACATGGTCGGGACAAGAACACGGGGCTGATCCACGACTCTGATGATCGTGTAAGATGGCTACACTTGACCGCCCACGCTTACCGGCATGGCACATGATAATGAGTTGTTGTTGCAGGCGTAGCCATGTCGATGTTGACCCTAAATTTGCTGTTGTCTTGTGTTTACAATCATGTCTCGCTGTTGTAAGATGTTGGTGTTTTGACAACTGCTCCTGTGGTGAAGTCAGGCGTTCAAGTCTATACCAGCGCTAGATGACTGCTCCATTAATTACATTTTAATTTGTCACGAAGCAGTTCATCGATATGGGTCCTTGATGTGACGTGGTTATCACATTCTTCCGCCTTCAGACCTTGATCCCCCTTTGGGCCCTCAACCAACCCACGCCATGGGACCTATCTATTGCAGAGAAATGTCTATGGAGAAATAGATATATACAGAGAGACAGTGAAAAACACAGACATGCATAGAGAACGATCGAACAAACTTTATTTTCGAAGGGTCACAAATTTGGCACGCAGGCCCGTCTTACATTCGGCCCTTCCAATCACTCGTATTTCGTACCTTAATCATCTATTGTGCATGTTACATTCACATAGGGGGAAAAGAAATATTATAAAATGAAAGTTGTAAACATAAACAATGCATATTACCATGTTATGAGATAGGCAGACAGGCAGCCAGACTCAAATACACATGCACATGCATAAACACAAACATTCATACATACTTACATACTTAATCATTTACACACTCTCTCGCATACACATACACTCCATCACAATCACAAACTCACTAACAAAATTATACTTGTACATAATATATACTCTTCAGAGAGGGAGAGAGGGAGAAAGAGACCGAGAGGAGGGGGAGAGAGAGAGAGAGAGAGAGAGAGAGAGAGAGAGAGAGAGAGAGAGAGAGAGAGAGAGAGAGAGAGAGAGAGAGAGAGAGAGAACGAACGAACTAATTTTCTTTCCTTCTTTTCAAATGGTTAAGAATTGTAAACACAGGTCCGTGTAACGCTGCCCTTCGTATATGTCTATGTTGATCCATTATTCCAATCACACATCACTTATGAGACTAATTTGAGACAAAACAATAACAACAACAATAACAACATATGCATCGTAAACACACGTGAAATGTGCAAAAATCTTAATGAATCATTAGTAGTAATGATTGATTTTTACATCTGTAGTTAGCTAAGGGGAATATATTTATCACAGATATGAGAATAGGAGAATGCTCAGTATACTACAGGGAGGGAGGGAGCGAGAAATTATGTGTGAGTGTGTGTGTGTATGTGTGCGTGTGTGTGTGTGTGTGTGTGAGAGAGAGAGAGAGACAGAGAGACAGAGAGACAGAGAGCCTCGCTAATTCATTGGTTGTTTACAAGCTGAAGCTGGAGACACTGTAGTAATGCCAGTTGGCGGTGTCATTTGAAATCCTTCAGGACAAGACAAATGAAACACAGCAACAGAAGAAGTGAAGTGAAGAGTTAAGCCTTTTGTGAGGACAGACTGGGCAAAAGAGGCAGGGAAAGACTGAGCCACGCAAGTGGTGGCTGAGGACCACCATGGTCTGTACAGATGTAATGTGACAGTCACAAATGGGAATAAGATGTTTCCTGTTGTTGAATCTTTGGTCAATCCTGGTCAGAAGGAGGGGAAAGATGACGCTGGAAGGAAGGAAGGGAGGGAGGGATGGAGAGTGCGGGAAGGAAGGGATGGAGAATGAGGGAAGGAAGGGATGGAGAATGATGGAAGGTAGGGATGGAGAATGAGGGAAGGAAAGGAAAGAGGAAGGAAGGGGAGAGAATATGAGAAGAAGAGGAGGAAGAAGAAGTGACACGAAGGAAGAAAGAAGAATAGTTTAAAAGAAGGTTGTAAAAACAATAAGGAAGAGGAAGGTATCAGAGATGCAAAAAAAAAATAAAAAAGGAATAAAGGATGCTGTGAAGAAATGAAGAATGCCAGGGAAGAAGGAGTCATAAGAGTTTCAGGACTGCCTGAGCAACGTTTCGCTACCAGGATTTGACTAGGTCAACGCCAGAAACAAAAACAAACAACAACAAAAAACCCATCGACACCAACAGCATTCCCGCGAAAATTAACAACGCAAAGAAAAGAGCAGGAGAGCTGTCCAACATCTTTCTTGTGGAACTGCCCCAGGAAAAGGAAACAGAAAGCGTCGAAATAAAAGGCCCTCAGACAAACAATATTCTGAAATGGACAGCAAAACCCTGGAAGTATTTAAAATGTGGGCCAGGGACGGGAACATGTGGAGATAATTTGCCAGGCAGAAAGAACGCTGCGGGTGGCTGTGACCTGTATTAGGATCTCGGAGATCTGAATTCAAGTTACACCTTTTGCGTAGAAGAATAAAACCAACGACCGTGTACTTGTTAGTTCCTCTTGTTCGAGACAATTAATCATGCGTGTATTTGTTACTTCCATCATTATCATGTACCATTCCGATCAGCACATGCGATTGTGATTCTCATTTTCACACGATCACCAGAGAATCGATCAAGTCTGTGTTGTTGAGCTGATTATACCATTTAACCACACCATACTGCTAGTTATGTCTGTGTCTCCCTCTTGCACTTTTCCCATCAGTCTTGCAAGTTGTCACAAAGTATTCTCGTAGCCTGCCCAAACATTTTGACCGTCTACGTATAATTTCTCTGGCCAATGTATTTGTCTTCATGGAAGACTGCCTCGTTTCTTTTTGTGTCCGTCGAAGTCATGCTTTTAATTTACTCAGAAAACACTTTTCTGCTACCATTAGAGGTTTCTGAACTCCATATATAATATGCTATTTAGAGATTGGAAAGGAGGAGAAGGTGTTGGAGAGGAGTTGGGTGAAAGTAGGTGAGGGAGAGGGAGGTGGGAGGCAGGAGCAGGCAGCGTGGATGACGAGAGAAGGGGTGACGGGTGAGGGAGGGGGAGGCGGAGGGGGAGAAGACACCTAAGGGTAGAAAAGGCGTAAATGATTAATATACATGACAACAATCACAGGGAGACGAGAGACAGTCCACACATGCTGAAGGTGTGGGTGGGTGGGTGGGTGGGTTTATTGTAATTCCCAAGATGGCTTACTGTTTTAATCACAAGAACGGAAACACCAGAAATAAAATACTGGTGAGACCCTGCCGACTGCACTAGAAGAGATATAATTAGAAACGATGACATCAGAAATATAATAGC
Source organism: Cepaea nemoralis (assembly GCA_014155875.1). Lineage (NCBI taxonomy): Eukaryota > Metazoa > Mollusca > Gastropoda > Stylommatophora > Helicidae > Cepaea > Cepaea nemoralis. The sequence continues at coordinate 39,524 of JACEFZ010000418.1, forward strand.
TACCACTCCTTTCATTGACTTTATACAGAGAAAACAAATACACGGGATTGGACATCTTGAGAGTCAGCCATAGCTCGGTGACTACAGTCCAAGAGGGTCAAGCTATATTTCTAGAGCAAGACCAAGATAAGCATTAGATGGCTGGATTTTATCAAGCGGATAGAAGATACCATCACGCGATATCGATACATTTGAATAAGGATCGACAACTTGAATACATCTCTTCGCTTAGCCGACATAGTTTTAACCGAGGTGGATAAGGGGAGCAAGTAATAGTACCAATCATGTCGTAGGAGGCGGTTGTTGTGTGTTGGCGTGGGAAAAGCCACTTGGGAAATCCAACCATTCATGAACAAGTAAACAGAAATTAAATGTAGCAGATAATGAAGATGGAGGAGGTTGATCTCCTAGTAGAATATGGGGAGGTCACGGAAGGAGCTTCAGGAGATAGATAGAATTTATTTGCAGTGAGTTGTATGAAGGCCAATGCTCCATTGGATGCAAGGAAGAATTGGAGGCCGAAAACGATGAAGATGAGAGGGAGGAGAGATAGGGGAAAGGGAAAAGAGGATTAAGGGAAGGAGTAGGAAAGAAGGGGGGAGAAGGGGAAGGGAGGAAGAAAGTAGGAGCAGGGGTGGAGGAAAGAGGAGGAAAGGAACTGAAGACGGCACAAGTAGGAAAGGAAGGAGGAGGATGAAGCAAGGAGGATGAAGCAGAGCCTACGCTTAACGTTTACATGTGAACCTTAATCCATCATCCATAAGGGATAGATTATGATCCCGTACAGCAATGATTTATATTGTTCCACATGCCTCGGATAGGAATTTAAAATCCAAGAAAGAAAAGATAGAAGACACATTATGAAATATGCACTCAGATAGCTGTAGAAGATGCCGACAAGTATTGATGCAGACATGCTGTTTAGGCGGGGATTTTAGCAGAGAATGAAAAGATTATCGCCGCTAGAATGTTGTAAATCCCAAGTTTTCTGTTTGTGTATTCACATCTCAAACATCATTATTTCCGTTTTAAAGGACAGACCTTGTATTCTGGATTCCCTCGCACGCAGTTTAAATTATCTCTTCATTGTTGATCGGCTGGCTAGACGTCTGATATTTGTTCACCATTTCAAAGAAGACCGCGCAGTTTCAACATGCTCTTTCTAGTTTCAAAAGCCCTCTATTGTCAGGCTATCTAGTTTCGAGAATACTCTAATTTCTAGCTATCCATTTTCGAGAATACTCTATTGTTTTGTTATCCACTTCTAAAACATTCTATTATTTGACCATCCGGTTTCGAGAATATTTTATTTTCCAGCTATCCACATTGAAGAATACGCCATTGTTCATCTATCCAGTTTCGAGAATATTCGACTTTCCAACTACCTAGTTTCGAGAATACTCTATTGTTTTGCTGGCCATTTTCGAGAATACTTTATTTCCTAGCTATCCAGTTTAGAACACATTATGCTTTAGATGTTCGCTGTATCGATAGCACTTATTTCGATAGTACTAATTCAAAGTATAAAAATATGTTTTCTAAATATTAAATCAATAGACTATACTGTTTCTGATCATCAACTACAAGCCTCTCTATGTCGATTGTATGGAAAGCACCTGACATCTGGAATATAATTTTCGCGGAGCTATATATATATATATATATATATATATATATATATATATATATATATATATATATATATATATATATATATATATATATATATAGCTTTCAGCTTTCATATGCGGTGTCTGCGAAGAATTCTTGGTATTAAGTGGCAAGACAAAATCACAAATACTGAAGTATTGGAAAGATCAGGTTGTGTGACAGTTTATTCCATGCTCAGTCTTCGTAGACTTAGATGGATAGGACATCTTAGGAGGATGGATGATGGTAGAATACCAAAGGATATCTTTTTTGGTGAATTACAGATGGGTAAGAGATCTCAGGGTCGGCCTCTACTACGATACAAAGATGTGTGTAAGCTCGACATGATTGATACAGGCATTGATAATGCACATTGGGAGCAAGTCGCCGCTGAACGTGTTGCATGGAGGGCAAATATCAGAGATGGAATAAAGTCAAAGGAGAAAATTATTGCAGAAAAGTCACACACCAAGCGTTTGAGACGTAAGATGGTGCATGATGGTGGAAATGACCACGTGTTCACATGCACCCACTGTGAACGGACATTTACAGCGCAAATTGGCCTTATCAGTCACACTCGCTACCGCCATAGTTAAAAGTTATTATGCCTTTTTAAAGCACAAACTATCGTCTGTCAAGACGGCAAGGTGCCAATGAATATATATATATATATATATATATATATATATATATATATATATATATATATATATATATATATATATATATATATATATATATACTTCTTCTTCAGCGTTCCGAGCCATTGAGGTTCTTTGCTGCAAATACAATCAGTCTCCATTCGTCTCTCTGGTGGACCTTCTCTTGCTAGTCGTTGATTCCAAGTGCTTGTAGATCTGTACATGTATTATCTCTCCACCGCCTTCTTGGTCAACCTCGGGGTCTACGGTCATTTATTTCCTGAGTGTAAGCGAGTTTTGTTTCCCTATTATCTTCCATTCTTTCTATATGCCCCAGCCATTGTTGTCTATTAGCCTTCATGATACCAGTGATTAGCGGGGACTTAAACAAATCATAAATGTCTTTGTTACTTCTTCTTTTCCACTCTCCACTTTGTGTATCCCTAATGGGTCCAAAGATGCGTCTTAAAATTTTGTTCTCAAAGGTTTGTAACAAGGCTTCGTCTCCTTTCGTTGTATGTACTCCAGGTTTCAGAGCCATACAGCACAACTGGTCTGATCAGTGTTTTGTATATTGTGATTTTGGTGTTACGAGATAGCGCCTTTGATTTTAGTAGATGTTGTAGTGCATAGTATATCTTATTTCCAGAGTTGATTCTAGTTTGTATTCCTTCCCTTATGATGTTGGAGCAATTGAAGATTGTAAATTACCATATATTCTGTCTTATCTTGGTTGATAACCAGCCCCATCTGTTGGGATTTTTCCTTTAAGTGAGTCAATATTTCCAACGTCTTTTGTTCACTTTGCCCTATAATATCTATATCATCTGTATAACCAAGCAGCTTGGATGTTCCTCCAATATCACATTCCTCCTTTACCTTCCTTACAACTTTCTCTAGAGCCAGATTGAAGAGTATATAATCTCATCATGTTCCTCTTGTACCTTGCTGTGTCGAGGTGAAGTATAAACTTCGTGAGAGTGCCCGGTTATGGGCTTCGTATATCGACATTCCCATGGACTCTGCTATTCCCTCTGTCCAACGTTTACGTGGTCGGCCTCTTCCTCTGTTTCCATCTGGTCTTTACATCATTGCTTGTTGTGGTATGCTGTTGACTGGTAATCTACTGGCATGGCCAAACCATTTGACTTGCTACTTTCTAATAAAATCTAGTGCTGCTTTAACCCCCACTTTAGTCCTGATTTCTTCATTTCTGATCTTATCTCTTCTTGATACGTTGAGTATTCTTCTCAGGAACCTCATTTCTGTTGTTGTGATTTTTCTTAGCTCTTTTTCTGTCATATATATATATATATATACTTCACAACAATGCGCCTATTCTACTTGGATAACATTTGGTGGAACTGCGGTAAAGCTGTGAAAATGTAAACAATATAAAATGACACAAAGTAGTGCAGCTTTACATAACAGAATTACGACACATATAGGACGATGCGGCGAGTGGCCTTCATCAGCAAACAAACACATTCACAAAACACAACATATAGTCACGGAGATCTCCTGTGACTACATTAAAACGTGACGACAGGACGAGAAGAATAAAAAGATGAAAATATGAAAGCAATATGTACACTCATAATTTAGTTGTTTTTTCCCCCAAAATAGGTCAGGAAGAGAGTTCTCAAGAGCTATACTGAGTCAATACTGTTGTATGGAAGTTAATCATGGATAATTAGCAGGCAATTGGGGAATTATATAGAAGCTGTGTTGATGTGGTTTGATAGAAGAATGGTGAGAACATCGGGGACGGATAGCAAGAGTAATGAAGATATCTTGAAAGAAGTTAACTTACAAAGAGAACTGGTTACTGGCATCAGAAGGAGACAGTGCACATTCTTTGGATATGTCATGAGAAGAGGACGGCTAGATTATGTCCTCACATTGGGAAAGGAGCCTGAGGGAGACCCGTTGAGAGAGAGAGAGAGAGAGAGAGAGAGAGAGAGAGAGAGAGAGAGAGAGAGAGAGACAGAGAGACAGAGAGACAGAGAGAGAGAGAGAGAGAGAGAGAGAGAGAGAGAACGAACGAACTTTATTTTCAAAGGGTTAAGAATTGGGCACTTGAGAGAGAGAAGAGAAGATGATTGACAGTTTGAAATCATGGCATGGAGAGACGTAGGTATCAGAAATGATTTTGGACAGAATTGATCACAAACAGACACGGCATGGACTGTAAGAGGACGAGGCAGCTTTCAGCTAAGAATTCTTGTATTGCGTAGTTTGATGACAACAACTTTTGCAGAAACGTTCGGTTGTTGTATCTGTTTGTGTACATTGTGTGTCCGAGTCACACATTCCGTTCATCGCCTGAAGGTATTTGGGGGGGGGGGGGGGGGGGGGGGGAGGGTGAAGAGAGAATGTGCTTCTCACTTTGTGAGTGGCTGCTGTCAGAGAGACATACATAACTGATCATCCTGAAGTTCAAGTGTGAGCAAGGTGATAACAATTCTATCAATTATTCATCAAATCTCCACTCCTACGCTAAAGTGTAATCGGCCACTACTGTGTTATTTATGATATCCGCTTCCAATCTACTAAAACGTTTGTAATTACTCAGTTGAAACTCTCCGGACGCACCGTGTGATATTATTATTATTATTATTATTATTATTATTATTACTATTATTATTATTATTATTATTATTATTATGTTTTACTGTCGTATTGTTTACAATGTACTCCAGCCTCATGCTTCTTATGTCGCGGGCTCGTTTCCGGACTCAGAAATTTAGCTGAGTTGAGCTGAGTTGAGCTAAGAACCGACATCATTAAACTTTGGACATTCCCATACGCACTCAGCCCCCTCATTCAACAGCCAGCGAAGAGCCCATACTGCTAACCATTCCAACTACCATCTGATTAAAAGTTCTCCTCGTCTTCCCTCTCAGTTTGAGATTCATCAATAGCCCCTGCCGATCCCCCGCCATATCATGCTCTCCACATATGAGTGCTCAGACTGTTCCGCCTCTTTCTCCACGAGGTCCCACAAGCGCCCGACAACCTCTCCCGTGTCCGTAGATAATCTATCAGAGATTTATAGTTCATGAGTGCAATTGTCTGGGAGACTCCTGAGAGTTAGTGCTATGTGCGACGAATTTTGGCAGACTGCTCTGCGGGAAGAGACCGAGACACGTGGGGGTAAACCTGGTGCAATAAGGCCGGTCAGCTCAGCTCAATGTTGACGAAAAGAAATAAAAACTCAGCCTCGTTCAACCGGCTTCTGTGGCGACCGTTTTTAATTGAAGTCTGTTTTCTTGTGAATTTCGATTTCTTTGTTTCTCTTCGAGTTCGTCCTTAGCAGGACTGGATATATTCCCCTCTCTACGGTCTACGTCTTCGGTTGGGTCTTATGGGGCTCACGCTGACTGGCATGTTCTTAATTGCGTTGATTTAGTCCTGGTGAGGACCTGTCCCGACTCGATCCCCTGATTTAGTGGCTACATACACGCCTGCCGACCTGGTGGTTTTGAGTTCCATCCGCATCCGGCTGGTTAGGGATGTTCAAACTGTCCCTGGCTCCCAGGTCGAAGCAGACTAACCTGGGTATCATGAATGTCTTGGGAATAAAATGTGGCCTTTGTCTTATTGACCAGATCACACATTGAATAGATCACACATTGACCAGATCACACATTGACCAGATCACACATTGACCAGTTCACACATTGACCAGATCACACATTGACCAGATCACACATTGACCAGATCACACATTGACCAGATCACACATTGAATAGATCACATAAAAGCTACGGAGTTCGTGCTTTGTGCGACGCTTTCTGTGCTGCGGAAAGAGACCGAGCCATATGGGATAAAACCCGGTGCAATGAAGTCGACCCTGTCGACTTTTAAGCGACTTTTTTTTAAGCGACATATTGACCAGATCACACATTGAACAGATCACACATTGACCAGATCACACATTGAATAGATCACACACTGAATAGATCACAAATTTACCAGATCACACATTGACCAGATCACACATTGAATAGATCACACATTGACCAGTTCACACATTGAATAGATAACACATTGAATAGATAACACATTGACCAGATCACACATTGAATAGATCACACATTGACCAGTTCACATGTTGAATAGATAACACATTGAATAGATAACACATTGAATAGATAACACATTGACCAGATCACACATTGAATAGATCACACATTGACCAGTTCACACATTGAATAGATAACACATTGAATAGATTACACATTGACCAGATCACACATTGAATAGATCACACATTGACAAATTCACACATTGAATAGATCACACAGTGACCAGATCACCCGCTGACTTATCACTTTTAGTTATGATGTTATTCTGTTCTTCGGAAAACCGGGAATAATCACTTCAAGTGGTTCAACTTTCCTGGTAGATGTAACATCCACTGTAGGTTCCCTGTTACCAAACTGCACTTCTTTTTTTAGGTCAGGCAAATAAAGGACACGTTTAAGTAAGGTAAATGAAGGACACATTAAGGTTAGGTAAATAAAGGGCGCATTTAGGTAAGGTAAGTAACGGACACCTTTAGGTAAGGTAAATAAAGGACACTTGTAGGAAAGGTAAATAAAGGACACTTATAGGGAAGATAAATAAAGGACATTTTTAGATAAGGTAATAAAGGACACTTTTAGGTAAGGTAAATAAAGGACATTGTTAGATAAGGTAAATAAAGTACACATTTAGGTAAGGTAAATAAATCACGCATTTAGGTAAGGTAAATGAAGGACACTTTTAGGTAAGGTAAATGTAGGAAAATTTTTGGTAAAGTAAATAAAGGACACTTTTAGGTAAGGTAAATAAAGGACACTTTTGGGTAAGGTAAATAAAGGACACTTTTTGGGTAAGGTAAATAAAGGACACTGTTAGGTAAGGTAAATAAAGGACACTTGTAGTTACGGTAAAAGGACACTTTTAGGTAAGGTAAACGGACAATTTTAGGTAAGGTAAATAGAGGGCACTTTTAGGTAAGGTAAATAGAGGACACTTTTAGGTAAGGTAAACAAAGAGCACTTTTAGGTAAGGTTAATAAAAGACACTTTTATGTACGGTAAATGAACGACCCTTATAGGTAAAATAAATAAAGGGTACTTTTAGGTAAGGTAAATAAAGGACACTTTTACGTAAGGTAAATAAAGAACACTTTCAGGTAAGGTAATTAAAGGACACTTTCAGGTAAAGTAAATAAAGGACACTTTCAGGTAAGGTAAATAAGACACTTAAAGGTAAGGTAAATAAAGGGCACCTTTTACTCAGTAATGTGCAGTATGGCATACGGTGCCAGGCCGTATTTGCATACACCAATCAGAAATCAGCGGATGTTGTATTCAGTATTACGCCGGCTGCTTTTATTTCCAGTACTTTTCTTATAACCCATGTTAGTTCTGTCTCCTTCCTCAATAGCCAAAGAAGAGTCACCATGCTATATGGTATCAGAGGCGGCCTGATTGAACGTTCGCTTGCGTTGTTCTCTACCCGTTGAGTGTCGCCCAGACGCACTGCTCATCCCAGCTGGATCAGCCTCTCCGTTGTGGGTCGGGTCCTGTGCTTGTAACTTAACCCATTAATTTAAAAGTACTGGCTCAACGTCATCTGTACGTATACCCGTTGCTAGAGAACAATTATGGTCTATGAAGTGACTGGAACTATGTCGTCGTTATATACGATAGTTTAAAAATAGAGTTATACTTCTCCATAGTGCAAAGCCTTGGCTAAATTTAGAGACCATGTGTTGTCCATGCAGCATGATCCCTCTCTCGGCCTGTCTAGTTTACTCCAGAAGAAAGGGAACACAAATACGATTGGAGCAAAACAAGCTCCAAAAGCTGCCGGATCAGCAAAGCAATGCTCTGTCTACCTGTCGAAGCTTCCACCCTAGACCAGTTGCTGAGCAAGGCAGCCTGATCTGGCCTGCCATGACATGTATTCTTTAAGGTTGCATTTCCTCGCACGAGGGTCAGGCGTGTACCCTCAAAGTTGCGCTCCTCCACCCGAAGCCGTTGACACAATGTAGAGTGTCAGGTTTGGTGAGCGACGCCCAACATTCGGTGCTGACAGAAAGCAGGTAGTACCGTCTACTGTCATACGGCAACTCAATCGTATCTAATTAAATAGCATCATAAATAAATACTAAGATGTCTAGTCGACCGAACGTCAGCATACACTTGTTCCTTCCGCGAGGTGTTTTCTTCATTTGGAGACGGCTGGTCCATTTTGGTATAATGTTTGTTTTTAACGTTTGTACGCTTTGAACTCAAGCGTAATCCATACAGTTGCTATTACTTTTAGTGCACTGGACTGGTTTTTTCGTGTGGATTAACTTTCCCTATTACCAGTTTCCCTCGTCAACAAGCGAAAACATTCCGATCCCTTAGGTACTTGTAATTTACGTCTTCATGTCGAGGACGTGAAGTCAACAGTTTAGTCCAACTGACAAGTGTAGAGGTTGAACCCGCTACCCTAATAAGAAAGATCGCAGCGCAGATGGGTTCAAGATGATGTAGATAATTTACCATTGACCGCAACATTGTCGTGAATGTACTGTGGCGGAGAACTGGTGGGGGTCGAGACATTTTCATGGGACCGCGATGAGAGCGTAGATCTGCAAAGGACTCAGTGACATGATGACAATGATGTAGAAATAATATCAACTGATAATTATTACTTCCCACCTAACAGAAATTAGTTATTTAGACAAACTTTTTCTAATATGCCTCTTCTTATAGCCCATGCCGTGTGGCGTTGGTGATCATGTCTGTTCACAGCCTTCTGTCTCGTGTACTGCCAATCTTCTTATAAACCATGCCGTGTGGCGTTGGTGACCATGTCTGTTCACATCCTTCTGTCTCGTGTACTGCCAGTCTTCTTATAGTCCATGCTGTGTTCCGTTGATGATCATGTCTGTCCACAGCCTTCTGTCTCGTGTACTATCAGTCTTCTTATAGTCCATGTCATGTGGCGTTGGTGTTAATGTCTGAGGACATCCTTCTGTATCGTATATTGCCAATCATTGATGATACTAATGTTCCTCCATTCATTTATGTCAAAGTATCCAACATCTTCTCTCTTGGTCTTCCAATCTTCCCCTGCCTCTCTTTCCTTCAACTTTTCCATTTTGCAACATACTCCAGCTGTCCCGTACTCTTAACATGCCCAAAGAAAGTGGACTGTCCTCTTCCGATATGAGTAACCAGTTCTCTTGGTGAGTTAACTTCTTTCATGATATCTTTGTTTGTTTTTCTATCCACTCATAGTGTTCTCATCGTTCTGCTATAAAATCACATCTCCCCAGCTTCCACATATTTCTCAATTATTTGCAATAAGTCACTGTCCTTGATAGTCAGGAAAAGAGTTCTTGCGTGTTACACAGAACCAGTTTTAACAGACGACTGCGAGTCCTGGACAATTAGTACACAGGAGAAAAATCCCCGGAAACCTCGGAGATGTGGTTTTAGAGAAGAATGCTGAAAATTAGTTGGACAGCAATTAGAACGTTTAAGTGAAACTGAGTCGCAAAGACAACCTATCAGAAACATCAGAAAGAGGCAGTCATCGCTTTTTGCCACGTTATGAGAAGACAACAACTGGAACATGTTGTGACAACTGGAAAGATTTTCGGATAGAGAGATAGAGGAAGACAGCATGAAAAAGATTATTGACAGTCTTGTGTCATGGCATGGAAGGGACTCAACACACGAATAGATTCATGACGTCAGAGATCGTAATTTGTGGATAGGCCTGTTCGCCCACGCCAACCGGCAAGGCACTGGATGATTCTGCTAATTGTCCAAGGTTCGCTTTAGTACAACAAGATGAGCCCAATGTACCTCTTAAGAACTCTTTTCCTCAATTCGATTGGCACGGATAAATTGAAGATAATATTCCTCATCTTGTGAAACGCTGCCTTTGATTGAGCTATTATACCTTTAGCTCCCTTAACTCATCTCCCACCTGCTGTTGTTAAATTACCAAATCAAAAAGTAGGTTTGGACCAAACAAAAATGAATGGCGGATAATATGATGTCACATTTATGACTTAAAAGTTGTTAATATAGTAGCAGATATGTTGTATTATATATGACATTTACTGGAGTTACGTATGCGAAACAACTATATAATATTAACCATTGACACATACGGGAAGTCACTGAAGTCGAATTATCATCCCATGCCACTTATTCAGTCAAATACATTGGCCTTGATGTTGTATTTAGGTATGTTCTTTTTCTTTGTAACAACTACTACTTGTTTAGCAACACAGCTTGCTGTTGCGAGAACCAAGTGATGACAGTGAATCTACAACCATGGTCAGACTGCGAGAACAGCAAATTAAAAGAGGGGTGGCCAAACAAGAACACTACGCTGGAAGCCAAAGAAGTATTGATAAACCAACACAGAACTGGTGTCGTTAGCCGCTACACGTTGCGGGATTTACTGAGGAGGGGATCCGAGCACTTATGGACTGAATGGTTCGATGTGCAATGAGGATGATCTGTCGACTAACTAACTAACTAACTAACTAGTTAACAACTTGCTAATTCACACCTCCAGCTAACTCAGCCGCTTTAATAAACCTCTTGAATAGCACACCTGGCACCGACACAGCCACAAGCCCCATTCTGTGATCAATCCGGCTACGGCTAATGACACGACACCGCTGCTAACTGTTTCATCAATATTGTTGTTTTTATTTCCGCTATCTCCTGACCGGGTGGTAATTTCCTTAATGAGCTGTCAGTCACATCCCCGCCAGGGGTCGCGGGTCCCAACCAGATAGCAGTTTGGGCAGTGGGAATTAAGATACAGTATCATAGGAAACTGTCTGTCTCTCTGCCTGCCTGCTTGTCTACCTGTCCTATCTGTTTGTCTGCATGATTACCTGTCTGGTTGTCTGCATGGTTAGCTGTCTATCTGGTTGTCTGTTTGATTACATGTCTGTCTACTTGCACGCTGCTTTTACTATCTATCTATCTATCTATCTATCTATCTATCTATCTATCTATCTATCTATCTATCTATCTATCTATCTATCTATCTATCTATCTATCTATCTGTCTGTCTGTCTGTCTGTCTGTCTGTCTGTCTGTCTGTCTGTCTGTCTGTCTGTCTGTCTGTATGTCTGTCTGTCTGTCTCTATCTATCTATCTATCTATCTATCTATCTATCTATCTATCTATCTATCTATCTATCTATCTATCTATCTATCTATCTATCTATCTATCTATCTATCTATCTATCTATCTATCTATCTGTCTGTCTGTCTGTCTGTCTGTCTGTCTGTCTGTCTGTCCGTCCGTCCGTCCGTCCGTCCTTCCGTCCGTCCGTCCGTCCCGTCATTCCATCCGTCCGTCCGTCCCGGCCGGCCGCCCGGCTGGCTGGCTGGCTGGCGTGATTGCTTGTCTGTCTTTCTATTTTGTCTATTTGCTTCTATGCCTATCTTTCTATCTATTAACTCAAACGACAACTAGCCAATAAACATTTCCATACGTACGGCATTGCCTCGGTGAGTCATGTATTATTGATTATTTTTCATGCGTATTAATGCTTATTGTTCTTTTGATGTCAAAGATTAGCTTCATAAGTGATGTTGAATGAAATAATGTATGAGAAGAAATATAGAAGAAGGGCAGAATGTCAGACGGGCCTGCATGCCCTTAATCCTTTGAAAATAGAGATTTTTCGTTTGTTCGTTCATTCTGTTTGCTCCTATGTCTGTCTTTCTATGTGTCTATTTACTTCTTTGTCAGTCTTAGTATTTGCCTATCTGCTTCTATGTATGTCTATCTGTTTTCAAGCTAGCCTTTCTGTCTCTGCGCCTGTCTGTCTGCATGATGGGCCTGTCTGTCTGCATGGCCCTGTCTGTCTAGAAAACATTGAACAGACAGTCAGATAGACAAAAATGTCTTCAAATAGTAGACGGCGCTTTAAAATCTGACCAGTGAAGTTACGAGTGGACAGTTCAGATTTCTGGACATTTATTGAGGAGAGATCAACATGAGAAATGTGTGACAGCTGGCACTTTTGATGAGAACTGAGGAAGCGATAGATATGCTGATATCTTGACCAAATGGCATTCTAACTACAAGAACACAGGTCTGATCGTAGAATGGTGATCGTGTAAGATGGCAATCTGAGATTGACACACTTACTGGCACGACAGAAAGAAATCGATACAGGAAGAAACACATACAGGAAGAAATCCATACCGGAAGGAACAAATAGAGGAAGAAACCGATACAGGAAGAAACACGTACAGGAAGAAATCGAAACAGGAAGAAACAAACAGAGGAAGAAACACATGCAGGAAGAAATCGATACAGCGAGAAACACATACTGGAAGAAATCGATACAGGAAGAAATACATACAAGGAGAAATGGATAAGGGAAGAAGGACATACAGGAAGAACTCGATATAAGAAGAGACTCATACTGGAAGAAATCGATACAGCAGGAAACACATACAGGTAGAAATGGATACAGAAAGAAATACATACAGGAACGATTCGATACAGAAAGAAACACATACAGGAACGATTCGATACAGAAAGAAACACATACAGGAACGATTCGATACAGAAAGAAACACATACAGGAACGATTCGATACAGAAAGAAACACATACAGGAACGATTCGATACAGAAAGAAACACATACAGGAACGATTCGATACAGAAAGAAACACATACAGGAACGATTCGATACAGAAAGAAACAGATACAGGAACGATTCGATACAGAAAGAAACACATACAGGAACGATTCGATACAGAAAGAAACACATACAGGAACGATTCGATACAGAAAGAAACACATACAGGAACGATTCGATACAGAAAGAAACAGATACAGGAACGATTCGATACAGAAAGAAACACATACAGGAACGATTCGATACAGAAAGAAACACATACAGGAACGATTCGATACAGAAAGAAACAGATACAGGAAGAAATGTTTACAAGAAGAAACACATCAGGTAGAATTCGATACAGAAAGAAACTCATAAGGAAGAAATCGAAACAGGAAGAAACACACAGAAGAAGAAATAGAAATCGATACAGGACAAAACACACCGATAAAATATATACAGGAAGACATCCATACAAGAAGATTCACATACAGGAGGAAATCTATACAGGAATAAATTGTTACACGAAGAAACACATACAGGAATAAATCGATACAGGAAGTAACATAAGGAAAAGACGTATACATAACGAAATCGTTACAGGAAGAAACACATACAGAAAAAGAACCAAATATCAATTGCAGACAGCCGAAGAAGGAGAAAAA